>JAYMFT010377627.1:0-20889 GCA_038088735.1 Panulirus argus | reverse complement strand
AAATAGCATTGCCAACCCCCGCGCCGGCAAGGTAGCGCCAGGAGACAGATGAAATGGCCACATTCGTTCACACTCAGGCTCTAGCTGTCATGTGTAATGCACTGAAACCACAGCTCCCTTGTTTTGAGAAGCTTGGAGGAATTGACATTGTCTCACAAATTATATAATCCTAATGGTTATAAAATCTGGGGAAGAGTCTTTACATCACAGAAACAAGTAAACTTATCACTTTGAAACTGACATACATGAAATGATAATTAGGTGAAAGTAACCACTGATGATTCTTGAAATAGGTGTTCCTGTATTTCTAAATTAATATGTTATTTTACATTTAGTGAATACTGAAACATGTTTGTGTATTTATCACTTATT
This sequence comes from Panulirus argus, assembly GCA_038088735.1. Classification (NCBI taxonomy): domain Eukaryota; kingdom Metazoa; phylum Arthropoda; class Malacostraca; order Decapoda; family Palinuridae; genus Panulirus; species Panulirus argus. Next base: position 20,517 of record JAYMFT010377627.1, on the reverse strand, counting down.
AATGTCTTTGTTTTTGTCTGTCTGCTTATTTAATTACCTGTTTGTAACACTTTTTATATGTGTGTTATGGTTACATATTTGTGTGTATTTGTGTTTATATGGGGACACATATGATGATGACAATAAGTTTATTGAATAAGAATGTAGTAAAGGCTAAACAATACCGAGAAAATACACATAATAAAAATGATGGAAGTATAAAAATTGGAAGGGGGTGTCCAACAGTCTTCCCACAGACATGACATGTTGTTCAAGGTGTTGTCAGGGGTTGGAATGGGGTTGCTCTTGTAGCAGTCTTAGCATTCTCACCAGTTTTTTAAAATGGGTTTTTAAATCCTTGTATAGCAAAGATTGGGGTATGGATAGAAAAGAAAAATGGCTATATTTTGCATTGTATGCAATATAAAATCAGGGATTTTCTTTCACATTTGTACAAGTGTGACCTGGCCACACATATGTTTTGCTACCGTTTGGAAAGATCTGTGCATCATGTGGTATTATAATCTGGTTTAACTCTATTCAGTCACTATCTCTGCTGCCAGTTCCTACTGAGGACTCCCTCAAGTGAATGGCCTAGGTAAAGGAACCTCCGTAACTGTTGAACTCTAGTGCTGCTTCTTAGCCTTTAGTGCCTTGCCCTTAACAGATCACTGGCAGAGGGCAACTCTAGTGCAGTGTTTTCAGAGGCTCTTACCTAAAGTTCCTACCAGCTACTACCTAATGTGTTTTCCTAATATTCTTGCCTAATGTTCCAACCTGCTACTTCTACCTAATGCTCCTCTCTAACATTCCTACGTACTACTTTTATCTATTGTTCCTACTATTTTGCCAAAAGGCAGGGCAAGCACAAAGTGCTCAATGCAGGAAATCTAGAGCTGCGAAGAATGACTTCTGTGAGTTAAGTGTTGTCAACTGTTATTTGTGACAAGGAGAGAATACCAGTAGTCCATGTGTGGGTGAGGCAGAAGGAAGAGACAGCTACTTGGTCAAAGGAGTGCAACTTGACAACCACTGAAGTGCTGGCTCACTATGTAGCCATAACTAACCCTCCCAATACCCAGGTGGTTAGTACCAGTAATATACCTCCCTGTTTGGTGGTTGCCTACTAACTATTACTTGGTATCCAGCTGCATTTGTCACAAACTGAAATGTCTTGCAAATACAGGTGGTTGTGCATGAAATACCTTGTGGCAAATTACAATGGGGAAAAATTCAGGCAATAGGGCATACTCATGTGGATTGAATTTTTTGCGTGAAAAAGAGTATAGTACTTTTAGCGTGATTGAATGAGGACACTTTTAAGCGCCTAAGTCGGCTTGATTCTGTAATGGTGCAGAACCATAATTCACGGTGGCAGGAAGTGATTATGATAATGATGATGTAGTAGCTTCTTCCCAAATTGTCAGAATACATTTTATGTGAAGGCTGGAAAGTTATGAAAACCAGTGTATGTAACACTTTTTGATTGGTGGTGTAAGAGAGATCATGGATAATCTTGCATGCCTTATCACATAACTTTTCCAGTAGCTCTAATTGCTTGGTTGATAGGGTAGAAGACCAGAAGGGAGAAGTATAGATGAGTGTAAGTAGAACAAAAGTTGTGTAGATATACTGGAGTTCAGGCCTAGGGAACCTATCTTGAGTCTGTGAAGAATGTATGGGCACACTGAAGAATTTTTTTATTTTTCTGTCACTTTGTGTTTGTCAATGTGATTTTTTTTATTCTTTTACTACAAGATACTGGTCTTGATCCACTTGATCTACAACTACCCCATTGTGTGGTTTAGCACCCAACCACAGATCACCAAGCATAAGGGTTCAATAGACAATGTGCTTATCGCCAGACAGAGATGCTACGGATTTAGCCATGCACTCTTTGTATGTGTATGTTAGTCTTTCTTTCTGTTAGTGTATATGTGTAGTTTGTTTTGTGTGTTTTTTTATGATTACCTGTTGGTGTACATGAGGATGGAATTGTTCACTTGTTAGGTACCCATATCTTAATTTCACATTTCTGTCACACAAACTTTTGAATATTTGAATGCTCTTTGCTTTCCTTTCATCTTTGCCTAGCTTGTCACCCATGTGAACTACATTTTTCCTAAAGAAATGTTTTCCTCATTCTTTTTCTGAGATTTCTTATATACCAAGTGTCATAATTTGCTTTAGTTTTGGAGGCACTTCAGATTTCAAAGAATTGATCTATGTAAACATCATTGTGGCCTTCTAGGAACTTGAAGAAAGTAATATTGTCTTCCCCTATCCTCAGTTTACTCATTTCTGGCACCATTCTCATTACATTCCAGTGGACATTCCCACTTTTTTTTTTCTTTCTTTTTTTTTACTGAAGAGAGCAAACTACTAACAAAAATTCCAGCTTGTATCATTTACTTGTTTTATACAACATGAAAAATTTCACTTTTCATGTATTTGAAGGCAGATTAGACAGTGACAAATATCTAGTTTTCTTTTCATGACCATTTTGAGTAACTTTCTCTGATGGCATGGTGGTACCTTTAATCCTCATGAGCTCTGTGACATACTAGTACAAAGATTCTTATGTACACATTCTGGAAAATTGAATCTCCTTTTGTTTTCACCACTGTGAATAACTAAGTTTCTATAGTCTGACTTTTGTACAGTTGAAGTTGGTGAGATTTAGAATTTGTACACCCATGCGTCATCTAACCTTGCTGTTTCCTGCTCTATCTTCTTATCTTATAGTTATAGTCTTCATAAATCATTTCTGGTTTCTGTGGCCTCTTTCAGTATTACATATGGTTAAGGCTATTAGGCAGATTTTTTTTCAATTGCTATTTTTCTAGACTGTATTATAAACTTTAAAAGGCCCATCATTACCTATAACCTAAAATTTCTTTGTTTCTCTCACCAGAAGGGCTAGTCCATCCTTTCTTCAGTATGTTGTCTATTTCATTGTTTCTGTATGTCCCACAGGAAAAACTAAACTTGATTAAAGTCTCCTTGCTGAGTTTAGTCTAAGCTGTGCCTCTGAAGTTTGGTTTAATCTCATAAATGAAATCTTTGAAGACAAGTTCCTTTAATGTTTACCATCATATACATTTATGTACATGATCTTTAGTACAGAGCTTATATTGTTGATTCCTCCAGTGTTGGGAAGCGTTCTGTCTGATCTTCCTTGATTTTTTTTATATTTTGCTCCTGTTTAATTTTTCCTCTTTTCCACTTATACTGACCTTTTACATGAAACCCTTTTTGATTTTTTTAGTCTGTCTTTGTCTTGCATATTAATTGTAATCTTCATTAGGCATTCTCTTGCTTCCTTACTAGCAGCAGTTTAACCCAGTTCTCCTTGATTTTTTTATTTCTTTAGAGGTTATCTTCATGCCTAAAAGCTTCATACGTGATCTGATCTTTTTCTAGAAATTTGTTCCTCTTGAATTTACCTCATTGCCCAAATGACTACAGCTCGCACCTCATTATTCTCATAAAAGTTTGGTTAGATTCTGTAGTTTGCTATATGTCTTTCATCTCCATGTCCTTTAATTGGTCCACCAACATTAGTTTTAAACATTCCTCCTTAATGCTCCTTATTTTCTAACTTTTTTGCTAGACTTGCAGTAGGTATTCAAAGCTCCCAACATCTTCCTCAGCTTTGAGCACTATGTGTTCTACAATTTTTTTTTTTTTTTTTTCCCCAGCTAACTTCTCAGGTTCACCTTGACCTTGCCCCTTTGTAACCTTCATGAATGTAACAGTTTTAGTGTTACCTTCATGCATGTTGCTTTTCTTATTCCTGCTCATGTGTTTAAAAGAAGTCTTAGATAGTTTTTAACTTTTGATTTTTTTATCATAATATGGGCTAGCTTTTAACTTTTGAGTATCCTAACAATCATAGTCTGGAAAGAATTATTGTGTTCTCTCAGCATGTTTGGCTAGTTTTTTGTTTTCAAGAACATTATTATATGATTACTTTCTCGTCCACTGTAAAGTTAAGTACTATTTCTTCATTGTAATGATAGAAGCACTACATATAAATGAAGTTTGAAAAACTGTCAATTCAACATAACTTATTTATTAGGTGATATATAAGTCAAGTTGTCATTATATACTCTTTTTAGTGTGATGGTCAAGTAATGCTGACAGTGATATTGTAGCTGGTTATTAACTTCTCTTGATTTAGTTACTACTTGATATACTTATACAATGAATGTGTAAGGTTTTTAGATTTTGATAAGATGCTAAACCAACTTAGAATTTTAAGTGGTAATTCCTTGTCGTATGAGCTGTGATCTAAATATGAATTACAGATTTCAGTAACAAGTCTGTGTTAATGTTGTAACTGTCAGTCTGATATGTAATACAGTAGGTTTGTAGTCTCTACAGCTTGACATAAAACTTGATTACTACTGTATGAGACACCTTACAGAATTATTAGAAACAGTAAAGCCTAACTATTTAAGGCTTCGAGTAACAGTGCATTGTTGGTAGGTAACCAGAAGATTGTTCCGCAGATTTAATAATGTTTGTTATTGTTGACTTAAGTGTCGTACCTATGTATAGAAACTCATGTAGAAGTATCTCCAAATAATGATGCTCTTGTGAAATATCTTAAAAAATCAGTATATGCATTTTTTGCAAAATTTAATGCAGAAATTATATAAAATAAATTTTATTGATAGTAGAAAATTTGAAGACAGGAAATGTATATACAGATGTTGTGAACTGATCAACATTAGAATTGGATGATATTCATAGATCACATGTAAAGTGAAAGCTGTATTGAGACAAATGTTAGAAATGAGCTGTTATTAAAACAGTCAGGTGTAGCATGATAGTAGGTAGCCTGTCTTTGCTGATGTGAGTTTCAAGGATGAAGTTCAAAGCAATAGTGAGTTTATTGCAGTAATAAGATGAAATACCTTATTGCAGTAATAAGATGAAACACCTAGTGCTTATTATGCAGTCTTTATTAAGTAAAACAAGCCTTGTCCAGCATTGATAGTTTAAAAGTGCCATTGCTTAGGGGCATAAGCATGTTGCTATACTAGCTGTGATATGTTAGTGATGGCATTAGAACTTTAAGTTTTGGTTCTACCACTAAAATGTCATGATAGCATGGACACCTAGTGTGTTTTCTTCTGGGCATGATGGCAGCCTAGTTAGAGGAAAGAGATTAATTAGAATGGGGCCAAATTGCCAAGTATATGAGTTTTGTGTGTAATATTGTAAATGATCTGTCTCATTGTATATGTTGCTCTTCAGTAAGATGGCCCTCGTACAGCCTTCCCAAGCATTCTACTTGCTACACTGCTGTGTTCTGTTGCTGCACTGTTTAAATCTGTAAAGGTGTGAAAATTGCACACATTCCAGACACCACATTTGTGATTCTTTAATGATCTGTATGATCTACATGGAATCAAGTGTAAAGAATGTAAATTCACATTTATACAAATATACCTGCATTTTGAGAAACAGATTGGTTGGTTAAGTAGATTGATAAATTGGTTTATTGTCATATGTATATGTTAAGGTTTTTTAATTTTTTATTGCAGTAGGGAATGTGTGCTATTTATGGCTTATTGATTTACTGTAATAAACTTTTAAGATCTCAAGGATGGATAATATATTACTTTTATCAGGTGCTATTTTTATCATTACTGAAGAAAACTTCGGTTTTGGCAAGAACTATACAGTTGCAGTTCGAGAACTGATTTAGTGTGTATGCTTGGGAGGGCTGGGCTCTTTGTTGCTTAATTTAAGAGTGCACAGAGTTAGCCTTGGATTGGCTAACCTTGTGATTGTCTGCCTTTTCACTGAAAAGGCAGAATCAGTAAGTACTTAATTAGCTTTAGACAAATTTTAAAGTTATTTGTTGCTAGTAAAGGAACACAAAATGTTGGGGCTTCAACAACCAGTTATTTATATGTACTTATGTCAGGAAATTTTAGATATAAATATGTCACCTCAACATACCTCATGGGTTTTTAATATATTAGATATAAGCACTTATCAGAATGTGAATTGAATTATGAAAAATTCCTGAATTTTCTGAGTTTATTCTGCACTTTACACTTTTTTCTATTATTTTCCAAGATGATCATGATCTAATTTAGCTTCTTTAAACTTCTTCAGTAAATTATTTTTAAAAATCTTCCCATGTTTCCTTAACCTTTCAAAAACACTGGACAGTATATTGTTATTATAGTTTAGAAATTAGCAGTGGTGATACTTGGAAAAATTTCCTGATATTTCAGGTTATGTCATATATAACATGCTGTTCCTTTTTTATAAGTCAAGTACTCACATTCTTTAAACCTCGATTGTCATTAGAGATTAACACACCAGAAAGCCAACCTCAAAGAAAGTTACTTATTTTTCTATTGTGAGTTGACAAGCTGCAAAACTGCATTGCAATTCTGAATGACTTAGTTTTGCATAATTACCTAAGGCCTTCAACTTCCATTAGTGTTATTCGGTAAAGTAGATCATACTGAGATCTATATAAATACCCATACATATATGTTCCCAAACTTTTCCTGCTAGTGGTCATGACATGAGTGAAGTCACTTGGCAAGATCATATCATCAGAGTACAATCTTGTCGAAGAACTTCTAACTCAGAGGAGTCCAACCTTTCCCTGCAACTAATTTTTGGTGCAGCCTCAAAGCTGCAGTAACCCCTGGAGAAGGGGTCCTTGGGGTTATATAATAATATACTTTTGCAGGTGAGGCTTAAACCCTTTACGGGTAAAATATATTCGTCTTGCCTTTTCATTGTGTTACAGGCCATCTATCCATCTATCTATCTATATCTCTGATGCCTGTTCCTACTGGAACTCCCTCAAAGGGGTGGCCATGGCAACAGAGTCTCCATAACTAAAGAACTCCAGTGCCACTTCTTTGCCTTTGATGCCTCACCCTTAACAGGCCACTGGCAGAAAGCAAGTCTAGCACAGTGTTTGCAGAGGCTTCTACCTGATGTTCCTAATGACTACTACTGTCTAGTGCTCCTACTTACCATACTACCTAATGTTTCTACCTAATGCAGAAGCCTAAATGTTCCTACCTACTACTTCTATCTACTGCTTCTACCATTTTGCCAAAAGGCAGGCCTAGCAGACAGTGCTCACCAATGGAAAATCTAGTTATGAAGAATGAGCTGAGTGAGTTAAGTGTTAAGTGTCACATGTAACAATGAGATATTGTATGTTTGTGAACAGACTGCCAGTATTCCACATGTTAGTGAGGCAGAAAGAAAAGACGTCTACCTAGGTCAGAGGACTGCAACTTGACAACCACTATAAGTGCTGGCTCACGAAGATGTCAATAACCCTCCTGATACATAGGCGGGTAGTACTGGTAATATACCTCCCTGGTTGTTGGCTGCCAACCAACTACAGGTCAAGATCAGAGTATCATGAGAAGTAAGTCAATAAGTACTAACGGAAACAAAGTTCCTAGAGAAAATATCAACCCTGGCAGCCTCAGTGCACTCAAAATTCCAAAGTCGCCTCCCTAAACGTTGGTTTCGTGTCCTCTTGAAGTGACATGCTTATCAACTCGTAAAGTATTACTCCAGTCGTGTTTAACATTGATTCTCCTCTGTCAGTAACAACATCCTCGCTAAACCATCATAAACCGTTAAGTGTAAATGGACATGAATGATTTGTTAATACACTATGTAAATTAGTTTTTCTGTCATAATTCGTTCACTATGCATGACGCGTCAGTAGTTCATATTATCCGTAATACCATCAACTCCACCTGTAACTATTCTAAACTGATGGTCAGAGCAAGGCTGGGTGGGTGAAGGTTATGCTTAGCTGGGTGAGTGCTGGGCTGTACGGGTGGGTGAGGGTAGGGCTAGCCGGGTGGGGTGTAGTCAGCTGGGTCAACAGAGGCAGGTGTGGACGTGATGGTTGACTGCTGGCCTGAGTCAGGCGTGGACTTCAAAAAATATTACGAGTTGAAAGCTTAATATATTATCCCTTATCTGGAGGAATAGGGCGTATGAGCCTCAGTAGAGGGTGTCAGGAGAAAGCTGGCAATAATTCATTTAGCAAGAGTGGGCGCGAAATGATAGGGTGTCCACGAACTGCAAACTATAGATGTCCACGGAGGTTTAAAGAAAGAAAAGGGTAAGTTGTGATGAAGTTACGCAGGCATGTGGAGATGAGTGACATGAGTGGTGAAAGTGGTGTCGACTGAAGCAAGAGAAAAATTTGACATTTCTGTATTCTGTCTGCATTTAACCATGTCTTCATTTATTATGTCCATTCATCTACAACCCTTATACTCTAAAAGTTAATCTTTATCACACATTTCTTATCAAGTTTTTTTATTAATTTAATATATCTTTTTGTTGACCTATCCCAAAATGTCTTCCAGAACTGTTTGCTGTCCACGTCATTTGTGATTAGGTCACCTCTTTCTTGAAGTGGGTAAATTTAAGGCCTCTCGTCTTTCCTTGTAACTCGACTCTTTTAATTCTGGTACCAACTTTGTTGTTGTCCTCTTGACGTTCTCCGTTAGCTCTTTGTGCTTCTTTAGCTGCAGTGACCGAACTTAAGAAGCATTTTTTTTTCTTATGCAGGATATGAGCAACTGAACAGCTTTGCTGAAGATTACCGTTGCCATGGGCTTGAATGCAATTCGAATATTTACTAAATTACAGTTGGTCTCTTTAAAATACCTTTCAAAGATGGGACTCTGGACAAGTTAATGACTATGTCCACTCCCAGGTTTCCTCGTAAACAAGTTCCTGCAGCTTATTTTCTGTGAGATGATATTCATATCAAGGCCTTTCAGTGTGACCCATCCTCATTACTTTATATCAGTTTGGACTGAGCATCGTCAACCATATGTGTGTGTGTGTGTGGGCAGGGGTGAAATTAAATGGAGGGACAGGGCGCGGGGTAGTGGTGGTATGCAGCAGCAGCTTCACTTGCTCTTTTTTTTTTTTGTGCTCCGGCGCAGCTGACAGGGAATCACATTGGGCTCTGCACCTACAGTCAGTTGAAAGCAAAAGTCGCCTTTATAATGGCCTGTATATTACAAAGTAATCCCTTGAACACGACGATGTGACCCTTGAGCAGGAAGGAATGACCCTTGGATATGTTGACCTGAAAGAGAGTGATGTGAATCATGGTGTAAAAATTAGAACGTAAGTTTGTATGCTGCTAAAACATAGTACGTGAAAGCAAGAAAAATAAGGAACTTGAAAAAGCTTTGAAGTGTTGAACTGGAAAGGAATAACAAAGATATTATGGATAAATTAACAAAGAAATTTTACGTAAGGAAATGGGCAGGATATACCGTATATTGCAAAGAAGGAATCTGAAGAATATGATAAAAGGAAGATATGGTGGGGGGATTAGCAAAAAATGTTAATGTGAAGGCCGGAAAAAGTTAACACGACATGAAAGTTTAAATTGGTTTGGCGATGGTTAAATTCCTTGAAGCACTCGTCTTAGGTACTTAGAGCACCAAAGACGAGGAGAGATGGATGCATTCATCCTCAAAGAACCGTTCCCCTCAGCTTTCTTGACGCAAGCGAAATAACTAACTCCCTCACAGAACATTACATACAATAGATTATCAATACTATGCGCTTGGTCAATTTTTGCTATGGTGTGGTCAGGGCAGGGGTTTGAGCAGATATTACAGAATGAAAATATCTTAACTTTAAGTCAAGTTTAATTTAGATTGTCTTACTTGGCATAACTTATAAGAAAACGTCAGAATTTATAAATCTGTATAAAAGGCTGTCATTATGCTCATACCAGCCAGTTACAAATAATATTAGTTTATAACAGCGAGTGAGGCGATAAAGAGAAGTTTTGAGATCAGGAAAGATTGGTGTATCGTGAGGACGAGGAGGTGGGCGCCCCGGGCACACAGCTGGGCGATGCGTCGACCTCAAGCGGTTTGTGGCAGCCAATCCCTGCATCGCCTCCCTCATCACCCAATTCGAAAAATTTATCATGTCCAATTAACCATGCACGTTTGTCCTATAGCGCATCCACGTTTAGCATTCACTCACATTCATGGTATTTCGTATCTATCAAACCACATGAATGTCATGGAATTAAAGCAAACAGATGGGAGTCCCTTACAGTTGACCACCTTAAACTGAGTATATAGCATTAACAGCACAAACTAAGGTTTTATATCATCACATTGTTTTTTAAAGCCCACAATACACCAAGTTATTTTTTCAGGAAACTGGTAATACACGATGAGGCTTTAAATCCATAGATTTTGGTTTGATTTTGTGTTAGGGATTTGTTGATGTTGGCGGCCGCCGGCAGTCGGGTGCTGGCTGGGTGGGTGTGGGTCCTAAACACAACCTCAGTTTGCCTTCTTATGTGTGGACGTGAGGTTGTAGTGCGCTGTGTGGAGGTAAATGTCACCATATTATGCTGAAATTGATCTTAACTGTGTCATAATTTGCCGGAAACATGGCCACGTTGCAGAGCATTGTGTGTGGATAGTTACCTGATGCAGCGTTGAAACGTAAATTATATACCAACGTGAATATAATGTGATGTGTTGGTGTCTACAAAGTGCAATGGTTTCCAGACCTGTGGGTATGCCAGGAAATGTGACACGGTTAAACCCAGAGCAGTTCAAAAAACCAAGGGAAAAATGGCAAACAGTAATGATCAGGCAATACGTAGGGAACAGAGTTGTAGATCACATTTATGCTACTTATTCGGCAACTGAAAATGTGATGGTTTTCCACCACATCAACAAAGGTTTGAGATTTATTGCTGACGCCACGACCATCTGCCACAGAGGGTATCACCAGCGGTAGAAGGCGGGAGTCAAAGAGACGAGAGAAGGCAGGGGAGTGGAGCCGGCAGGAAGACTTCTTCGGGCAGCTGCTGCTTTGACAGCACACAAATATACGCATCCTTCTGCCGGATGTAGGTCCTCAGATCCAGCATGTTAGTCCTAGCGCCTCGGCCCGTGATTGCTCGCACCTGTGGACACATCCGAGTGCAACTGCGATGCCGGTCGTGATATTTGATATATGTTGGGAGGGATTGTCATTGACTGAAAGCAGATTTGGCCCAACACCCATTTATTTACGGTGTAAAAATGTCATAGATACAGGTCTGCTTTCGCAGATATATGGCCGGTTTATATTGAACCAGATATTTTATTCTGCCTCTGCCTCATTTTTAAAACCCTGTATAAATAACTTGAGTTATGATGCGTTGAATTTGAGTGATCTTTTAAGAAGATCACTTAAGTAGGTCACCATCTAAGTGCCAGCGTGTGTCCGTTGCAGACTCTATATTATACAAGGGGTTCGTCACCTGCCCTTTCACCTCACCATTACCTCTTCCCGCCCCACCCCTTCCTTTCTTCACCATCTGTCTTCCTTATCCCCTTCACTATTCTTCCTGCCTCCTTAAACTTCATCTTCCTCCCTTTCTTTTTCCTACCATGGCTCGCCTGCCTTCATCTGCCGCCAGCTCTCCAAAACCTTTGTTGCTCCAACTTCAGTAGCTCCACAGTACCTTCCCTCCTCCCGCTTTTCACTTGCCTTCCTTCCCATAAATTGGTGCTTCCTGTCACACCACCTGCCGTCCTCCCCATCTCCTGGCCTTCCCTGTCTCACCACCTGCTGTCCTTTCTACTTGTCCTTCCCTGTCTCACCACCTGCCGTACTCCTCTGGCACATTCTCTTCCATGCTCTCCATCGCCTGCCGCTGGACCATGCTGCTGCACCTGGTGGCTTGCCTTGTATTTCCAGTACTTTCTGCGCACCAGTGCTTAACTCCAAGACCACCAGCAATACTGGAAACCAACTTTTCACATAAACATAGTTTTGAAACCTCTCTCGATCTAGATTATCCTCGCTAGTTGCTTACTGCCTTACACCTCTAGTAACAGATATGTAATATGAGATGAACTAGTCCCTGTTTAAGCTTTATTTTACATCGAGTCAGCTGAGGAATACAGCTGTAAATGGCCAGATCATATCATGGCCCGGGAGCCAGATGTGTCCCAGCGGCCACACTATACACGCCGCGCTAACCCACCGCAGCCACACTTCCCACACCATGTATCGGTTTGACCACAAACTTTGGATATCTGTTCCGTGATGCTGTCTCGTGTTGCGTTCGTAAGTGAGTATCGTGTCAGTGTGTTCCCCTGCACCACCAGCAGCAGTAGGACACCAACAGATCATGGCCCTGGGTCTCCCTGGATGCGTAACGAATTGTGTAATTTTGTCGTAGCGGTCGAGCTAGGCTGGCCACCCGCGTCTTCCTGTCAACCCTACCCTGGTTTTCAACCTTCCACTACCTCTTTCTAGACTTGTGTCTCAGACCGGAAATGTTAGATGGAAGATCCATTATGTATTATATGTCATTTACATTTTCTGTATTCATGGAAGTGTTTGATAATTACTAGATATATTGTGATAATTAAGGACAATTTCATTTGAATGTGAGGCAGTGTTAACGATCAATCTTGTATTTTCAAAGTATGAAGCATTTTATGGCAAGGAAACAGGTGTTGGAATGGTGTAGCGCCAGACACTATGCTGGTTTATGTGTCCTTGCACCAGCAAAGGCCTGGAACATAAAGCAACAATGCCTCTTGACCTTCAGGATAGTTCACCTGTAGAATATAATATCAGAAATCGTCACAGGGTCGAGCTGTAGAAGGCTACAGATATGAAGGGACTGAGTCCCGTGCACGCTGGCCCCACTACCTCAGGCGTGGACGCTGACGCAGTGCTATGATGTTGCTGTGAGGCGCGTGTGATCGCCATGTCATCGAACCCCCTACCGCTACGCACTCCAGTATTTTGACTGGTTCTGTTGTGCCCGTAAATCTAACCCAACGTGTAAGATTTTTGTGGAGACGATGCCTGAATATTTCCTCTCGATGGTTAAGATATTAAAGGGAAGAAGGGATAAAATCATATCTAAATATCACATTATTTTGTAATGGATATGTTAGAATGTCATTTCGTCCCTCGTTGATTTTTAAGGGATGATTGAGTTCTTGATATGTACGTATATGATTGATTATTTACGTGACCGTAATATTTAGTGGTAATGATCAAGAACGTCGCATTGCATCTTGGGATATATAACTTGAAATGCATCGGTTTGGTCGGGGCCAGGAGGGACCAGGCCAGCAACAGCAGTTTTTGCTTGAGCCAGCAACGGCTCGGCCCACCCAGCGTGAACCGTTGGCTTAGCAGGCAGGCAGGCTGACGGGCACCCCACTCCGGCGCCGCGGTTCATCAGGTACTCTCGGTATGACCACCTCCCGAGCCCAGGCAACACCTGTGGTTATTTCTAGGCCAAGTTCCTCGTAACGCGTCTCACTTCCTGAGGCTCAAGTATTTATAAATCTCATGAGTTCATTCTCCAATATATTACACTTCTTATCGCTCAGTCGGTCGGTCGGCTGTTACATCAGGTTTACAGTTAACTCAACGCCTACAGCAACAAAGAGGAATATCAAACGCCCTACGATTGAACAGGTCATGAGTAAGAACTACATTTCTCTTAATAATGATTTTTTGTTGTTGTTGGTTATAACGCGTGTGATGCCGTCCCTGTTGTGGTTTGTCGAAGGTAAGGTGAAATGTGAGTTTGTCACGGAACAAAAGATGAAAAACCAATGATGACACTGATCAAGGCCTTGCCCGTCGTTACTGGAATATTGTTACGCTAACGTCACTTTGCAGGAAATGCCGAGGGAGCAAGTGCACCACATCATTTACGGCTGTGAAAAATCTTAGTAGTAGTAGAGACAGCATTACTGGAGACGTTTAAAATTAGCCAGACTATATGCGATGGAGCGGAGGCGCGAGTGTTGTGGCATAATATGAACTTAAAATCCTTGAAGGCTTAGTCCTTGCCTTGTACGTGAATGAATTCCGTACTGGATCGAGAGACGTGGTGGACGGTGTATAGTGTCATTGAAAATATGAGTAGTCTAATGAGGTAACAAGCTCACCCTAATGGAACTGTCCTGGGGGTTGGAACTCCACTGATTTCGACATAATGTGTATTTATACGCTTTAATCCACCTCAGGTAAATAGGAATGTAGTCCGTAATAACACAAAATAAGGGGCGTCATGTGCTTATATCAGGAAGCCACAATCAACATCCACGGGTCCGAGATTATTACAGTTACTGATTATCATCTTACTGATACTTAAAAAGCTGTACCTGACCAGTCTGTAATGGGGTCTGTAACGGTATTCATTGCGGCTCCTAACATATCCATGGACTCGACATTGCAATCCTCGGGTGCCTGTGTGAGGTGTACTTAAAGTAAGGTTAGGTAACGTTGGCAAAGATGATATCCATACCGGTGATTTTGAAGTTTCACTGAAATGAAACCGTTAATTTTGAACAACCTTCACTGTATGCATTCTAGTTTTATGAAATGACTTCCACAAAAACATCAAAACACAGTACAGGATCTCGCGTTCATAATGTGTAAATAACTGGGTTAGTTCGCCCACTCGACCAACAAGTACTGACTGAACTTCAGACTTGCTTCAGTCGCTTTGAATTTCATAGAGAGTGAGCCATCTTACGCGTGTTACCAGTCAATGTATTAATTTATAGGATCATCTTTCCATATCCACACCGGACATTACGTGGTCAGTACAATGAGCGAGTTAAAGTTTTCAGTGTTATTCACAAACATTTCCAAAAGATGTAAGAAGTTCGCTCTCACCCACTTTCAGTATCCAGTGTTAACTCATTGAGCATTACGGTCCGATCCGTTAAAGGGTTAGGTCCTAGATCACAACCTCATACGTAAGGTTCGTACCGTCGTGTTTAAGGGTCTTGAAAAAGACTTAACTACCGGTACTGTTTTGTTGATATTTGAAGTGAGTTTTTCAATTTGTCATTAATCTTTAACGTTTATGATTTCTGATAATCATTTGTGAACATGTCGCCTCGCGTGTAGAGCTCAAGTGCTGGAGGAAATGGTGTTAACGGTTCGTGAGCTGTTATTGGAACCCCATTGATTAGATCCTGTCCACCAGTAAATGATACTCAGTAAAGGTGAAGGTGACCCGCAACTTTAAAGGTCATTTGTAATTAAACGAGGCCCCTTCCCAAGTGATTAATGACCGTAGGGCTTGGCCATAGGTGAAACTAGAGCTGCTGAAGCGGCTGAGAGTATCCTGGGTTGAACAGGAGCGGACGAGACTCTTCTGGGATAAACAGGAGCGACTGTGATAAACAAGAGGAGCGGCCTTGGATATCTTGGTGTAAACAAGAGGACCAACTGGAGCGGAAGGCGCTCCTGGTCGCTCACACCACTGCACTCGTTCAGAGCTCGTGACGCGTGAGGGGCGTCACGCGTCAACTTGTTCCGGCAGCACCAGACTTCTGCTGCACCCCCAACCCACTCCTCCCCCTCTCAAAGGTACGTCACGCTTCTCTTGCGGTTGGAAAGCAGGCTCAGGTGAGAGGCTGTTTGGATAAACCTTTGGCCTGTCTCTCACCTCTGTCACCAACTTGATGTACAAGTAATTTGGTTTTTATTTCTGCTGTTATTGGTAACATAACTTTTTTCGTAATCTTTTTCAGTCTTCAGGCGTGGATATGTGTTGTCATTCTTGTTATAGTGTGTTACTTTGATATATATGTAGTATACCGGAGGTGATTATCGTCACTGGATGACATACAATAGCCCCACAAGCTTTGTTTCATGTGTCACTGTCCTGTCTCCGTCTGCATGGATTAGGGGTTCAGAATACTGTTACTGTCTTCCAATATATGAGCTTTTTATAGACCGTCAGATCTTATGTTATATGCGTTTCCCATTTGTCTGTCCAGCAGATACCTTCGTTGTAGACCATCAAGTCTTCTATTATATGGCTTTCCCATGTACTGTCCTCCGGCAGATAACCTTGTCATGGACCATCAGGGTTCCTGTTATCTGGCTTGGTCATTATACCCAAAAGTCGTATCGTTGTGCTCGAAGAGTCTTCAGGGAGTCAGTGCCAGGAGAATTTTTCTTTAAATCTATCGCTCACTCATAAGGCGCCACCTGGCAAGTGGTGGTGAAGTTGCCATCTGCCATACACACGCATCCACTGGTCAGGTCAGTGTATAAAGGTATCTTTGTGAACCTCTTCCACGACCAGGCAGACGACTTCGTCCTTTTGGCACGTATGGCAGCTGCCTTGCCTTATTCCTGGTTACCATCCAGGACTGTCTCGGCCTCTAGTAACTGGCCCTGTGAGATGCGGTCGTCTGGCAGAGAGATGGATACAGTGACACTAAGAAGAAGAAGAAGGTTGGGAGAGTGGTGCTGATGGGGACCTGAGCCACCTTGAAGGATATGCTGCCGAGGGAACAGACAGAGAAGGAACTACCTTAATGGACGGTGAACCCTACAGCTATGGAAGATTTCCCTAGCTCACCTCGTATTACCTTACATATACCTCACGATGGATTGGGAGGTCTTCTTCCCACACAGCTGTGTCCAAGACCTTACCTTACCTTACGTAAATCTTCCGATGGTTTGGGAGGTCCTCTGTTCAAGAGAGAGCGCAGGAGAGGTGGCATGGTAAAGTGGGGTGTAGTGTCGGGAGGAACCTCACATCAGGGCTGGGAGTGAAGGGTATTGAGAGGTCAAGCAGTGTGGCCACAGCAGCTGCTTTCATAGATCGGTGAACCCATCGGGCGGGAGTGTCCCTTCACGGAGCAGACAGATGACAGAAGGCCTGATGGTCTATGACGAGGTTGTCTTGCTAGATGATAGTAATAGTACACTAAATTCTTAATGTGTATAGGTGGAGACAGGATGGTAAAGCAGAGGGCTCTCCCACCCACCGCTATAGATGGAGACAGTACAGCAGAAGGCTCCCCACCCACCACTATGGATGGAGACAGGATAGTACAGCAGAAGGCTCCTCCCCACCCACCAATTTAGATGGAGAAAGAACAGTACAGCAGAAGGCTCCTCCCAACCTACCACTGTAGATGGAGACAGGATAATACAGGAGAAGGCTCCTCCCCACCCACCACTATAGATGGAGACAGGACAATACAACAGGAGGCTCCTCCCCACCCACCACTATAGATGGAGACAAGATAGTACAGCAGAAGGCTCCTCCCCACCTACCACTATGGATGGAGACAGGATAGTACAGCAGAAGGCTTCTCCCCACCCACAACTATAGATGTAGACAGGATAGTACAGCAGAAGGCTCCTCCCCGCACACCACTATAGATGGAGACAGGACAGTACAGCAGAAGGCTCCTCCCCACCCACCACTATAGATGGAGACAGGATAGTAAAGCAGAAGTCTCCCTTCCACCCACCACTATAGATGGAGACAGGACAGTACAGCAGAAGGCTCCTCCTCGCTTCCCACTTCCTGCTGCACATTAGCCAGCAGGGAAATAGCTAAGAAGGAACACAATATGATATAGCGAAGAAAAATGCCTCCACGGATATGTCATAGGACGGGGCGAATGGAATATAAATTTTTACCTGATACCACCGGCCGGGCTCTCTGGGAGGGGGAGGGGTGCCTGCATAATGGCAGTCTAAGTGTGACAAAGCTTCGTGTTTGTTGTGTCTGTAGTGAAGGTCAGGTGCCACACCGCTCCTTGTTGTCCGTCTGTATGCCAGTCTGCGATCTACGCCTCTCTCGTGAGACTTAGTAATGCTAGCAATTACTCGCCTCAGAGACCATGGAAAGGTATTTGTAAGTCTGTCTGTACACCATCTCAGGGTATCTTTAATTGATTATTGTTTCCAAAAACTTTTCCCAATACGGAATTTTGCATATTTTTGTGTAAGTTGGTGTCAGATTCGCGATTCATCCGGGACTTCAGAGGACTGCATCCACATTTATAGAGCGTATTTGTCTTGCATCCTGGGCTATTCTGTTAATGATAAAAGTGATACTTTTATTTGTGGAGAAAAGATGATTACTGTGTATGACACTTCATGCAATAGGTAACCGTTGTCGGAATGATTTTGTTTAGATAATCTGGAAAGCCTTCTCAAGGAATCCTGGTGCAGGAGTCCTTCTGTAGTACCTCTGGAGGAATCCCTAATGTGAGTGTTTATTTGTGATTCATAGCTCCGTCTTCCCGCGTTGTTAGAGAGAGTCTTTAAAAGTCCACACTAGCAACACCGTCATGGTGTCTCAGCCTGGAGGTGAGACAGTAAATAAAGCTGAAGTTCTCTCCGTTTCAGTAGACGGGACGCCAGTAGCGACCACACCCTCCTCAGCAGCAGCTGTGAAATACAGAACAATTCCTTACCACCTTCAGTCATTTCTCCACATGACGAGTGTTTCTGTTGGCTTGTTTTGTGTCATAAATTTCCCCGTGAGACACAACCGTCTCACGGGATGCGGCGTCCCCAGGTCTCGCAATGACCGTCATCTTTGATACGTCGCTTCATTCCTTTCCGTATTTTTCTTTTATCTTTCGATAGTTCCGTCCTGGAATATTTTCCTCTTGATTTAGTTTGATCTGATCGAGAAAGTGCACCTAACTCTTCATGTGAATCTGATCCTTCTAGATTGCTATGTCTGCCTCTCATTCACTTAGACGATGATCTCAGGAGGCTTATTATTCTCCAGCTCTTGGCGGAGTCGCACGTTCTCCAGGTGTCCCTTATCATCTGTAGGAGACACACGCTCTCACCTCACGCATCACCCTTCATTGATGTTGATGTAAGAACAAAAATTCTGAATTATTTGAACGTCTTTCAGGAGTAAAGCGAAGCCATTCCGGAAAAATATAAAAGGAATAGTTTGTTGGTATATGATGGCGGGCGTCGTTCCACAACTGTAACAGCTGCTAGTTACCTGAAGGAGCATTTGCCTGTTACTTACTCGAGCGACGACATTATTGCACAGAAGCCTCCTCCTCTCTGCTTCTGTACGGCTACTTGCGACGGCTCTTGGATGCTTCATTAAGTGACAGTGTAGCCTCTGGGATCAACCTGAGTATCTGTTACTCTCCAACCTCTTCATCTCAACCCGTCCAAGAGCCCTGCAAAGAACTCCAGCGAGCGAGAGTCTTCAGCTTCCAGCTCTCGTGACGCCCTCCAGTCAGCACTTGACAAAGATATTCATAGCTTCATCTGCTTCCCCTCACACCTGGCACCAGACGCCTCACGACTCGGACCACGCCTCACCCCTTCCCCAGGAGTTGGACGAGTTACCGGCTGATATTGAAATCACGAAAGAGAATTCGTCACATAAAGCAAACATCTGTTGCTTTCTCGTATTTGTGAACCCCCAAACTCATAAATGCAGTAACCTCTTAAACACTACGGTGCATTCCTTCAGCAGGAAGGTACGATCCTTGAGCAGGACGGTACAAGCCCTGGGTATGACGGCGTAGCCTTCGGTGTGACCCTGGAAGATCTACCCCCCCCCCCTCGGGGCTAACCCTCGAGGACCCCGTGTATGTATATCGCAGACTCAGATGGCCATACGGTGCTGACGGCTCCTCAGACACGACCATTAACTCACAGCACAACAAACACACGAAATAACAAACAAACATTTTCGTAACCCTCTCCCCCCCTCGTGCAAGCTATGTCAGCAACCTCGGAACTGGAATCTGTTTTATAAATTTATTTACATATTCTTCCTCCTCACATTCCAATGTAAATAACGCCAATTAGTCTGTATACAGGCCAGTAATGGCGCGCGTTCGTATCCACTAATGGTGAGGTTAGTGCCGTTATGGCGCCGGATCGAGTACATTACAGGCGCAATGTTGAGGCCTCTGTGTCACGCTGATTTATGGATCGTTCGCTGACGAAGGGTTGCCACGGCGGGAAGAATGGCCGTGTGGCTCTCGTCTTGTTCTCCAGCCTCGCTACACCGCCTCGCCTGCTGAACGTTGCCACTGCATCAGTGTGACTAACAAACATACATATTGTGGATCGGGAGCTGGAGTCTCGGTGCATTACGCAAGACAGCTGGAGAATGGATGTGAGCGGATGTGGCCTTTCTTCGTATGTTCCTGGCGCTACCTCGCTAACGCAGGAAACGGCGAGCAATTATGAAAAAGAAGGAGGGCAGGAGGGAGGGAAGGCTGGAAGGCCGGAAGGGAGGGAAGGCTGGAGGGCCGGAGGGGTGTGGGGGTGGCCCCAGATGTGTCGTAAATCCCCCTGATCCTCTGAAGTGATCACCTGCCCTGCCTACTGACCCCCCCCACATGATACCCCCTCCTTCCCTCCCCCCCTCCTCCTCCCCCCTCACAAGCTATGGTACCGTGTTCCCCGGGGTTACCCCCTCACAAGCCACTTGTGAATACTTCTCCATAAGACATGCACTTCAGCTGGTGGGCAATATTGACGACGTTACCAGCTGTGTATTTCTTTCTTTTTATGTTGAAGGCTCTAGTCAAGGCCGGGCCCTAACTGAAATACAGAGAGAATTAAGAAAGGGGGAAAACAGACAGGGAAAGTGTTTACAAATTTTTGAGACAGTGAAAAACATGTCTCTTGAAATGAGCCAGGTCATAGTTATTGGGAAAGACATGAGAA
>JAYMFT010377616.1:0-20891 GCA_038088735.1 Panulirus argus | reverse complement strand
GAGAGAGAGAGAGAGAGAGGGGGGGGGGGCGAGCAGAATAATACTGAAATGAAAATTGTGAAAGATATCCGAGACCGGAGCCAGTCATTCGTGAGTTGGGACAACTCCATCCCAGTGTGATGAGGCTGGGTTTCATGTGTCTCCCTCCACCGGCTGCATGGGACAAGTCCTTTTTTGTTTCATAAACGTTCGTCATTTCCCGCGTCAGCACGGTAGCGCCAGGAACAGACGACGAAATGGCATCGGTCACTCACTTTCACTGAAACCAGACCTTACCGTGGTTTCCCCTCGACCGCTTTATACGACTTCGTCCGTACCGTTGACCACATATCGTTCCAATTCGCTCTATTCCTTGCACGCCTTGCACCCTCATGCACGTTCTGGCCCCAAACCTGCCTATGAAGTTCTACGTCGGGGATTGGCTTGATCAATAAATATCGTGCTTTAAAAATCTATCCTCCATATGTTCGCAGTCTATCAGTCGCAGAGAATTTCCCTGATGTGACCCGCTCAGCACTCGTTACTCCCATCTGTCCGTGAAGTAAATAAAAAAAATCACAGCCATACTTTACTACTGTTACCTGGCGTGGGAAGTGGAGGTTGCCAATGCAACTGTACCCAGCAGTGGCCATCATGGGCTCAGTTTCAGAATGGTGGTCTAAAGTTAGGTCAGGGGAGAATACCTCCGATTTGATACGGACTTCCGGAAAATAATCAGGACCATTTGGGGGTCCAAAGTTAAATGCCCGCATACTTTGAAGTCATTTCCTAGAGGATTATGGGCTGCCTCTACTGTAAGTCGAATCCATTTCTGTGCCTCGCTCTGTCAAGTTTCAGGAGACACCTGTTGCTACTGGACAGACATGGTAGATAGGCGTAAGCAAGCCAGGTAAAGCCAAACCTGAACGTTTTAGAGTCTTAGGTCTTCCTGCATACAGGAGGCGATCAAGGAGGCGTTGTGTCCCACCGAGAGAGCTAAATCTAGGTCAGTGATCTTCCGTCTCATATCACAAACTTCAGCTATCAGTCGAACTTCACTGCTGACACAGATACCTAAGCAGGATCACTTTCTCCGTGCACTGATTTGCACTCAAGTGTGACTCGAGGTGTGGCAAATGAAAGTAGTGCCACCATCGTCGAGGGCACCTTTTCGCTGATAGAATTCACTTCACAAAGAAGTTTTTCACAACCCATCTTGTTGCAGATGCTCACTGACGACCTTCAGGACAGCTGGTGCAGGGGAGCACACAGGTGGCCAGTCACAGGTGACAGAAGCTGGAAAGATGATCAACAATTGATCCATGTGGTACGTTCACTCCATCCGCAGCGTCGTAGGAAGATCTAGCCATTTGCAGACAAAATTACCTCTCGGTTGGCTTCATATATGGGTAGCTACAATGTGAACCAACTGGTTTTCCACGGAGGTAAGTTTCCTCGTTTTGTTCTTTACGTACCGGCATCTGTGGAGCCCTTTGGCAGTTGCTGTAATTTCCTTATCCCAGTGGCAGTCCTTGTAAAACCACGGAGATCTCTTATACACGTTGCCGATGATACGGAAACTGATTAAGGGCCAGTTGGCTGAGCAGAGCAAGGAGGCGGCGTGCTTCACTGGACTAAATCCCTCGAATATTTCCCTCACTTAAGGATTTATAATCCTGATACTGACCAGTCTTAATGGGCTGATATTTCTATAGACGTGTTTCCATATCCTGATCCACACGTTTTGCAAGTGCGCGAAATAAGTAAATAAGTAAGTGGCTCTCCCAATTCATCAACACACTTACGCGAGGGCGTTTGGGATCACACACATTTGTCGAAACGAAACGCTTTTCATTCTTAGATTTCCTGCAGTTCTTTATCAATCCCAAGACCTTAAACCACCAAACACCATCCTCGCTATAGCTGCCGTGTCTACCCGTTCCCCAGCGTCCTCTCGTTCGTCCCACGTCCTCCGAAACTTCTCTCAACACACCAGATTAACACTGGGGTAAATACCCGCACCCCTCCCTGAACCCCTGATCCCTTCGTGTCCTATATCCTGCAGGATGTGGGGTCTCACACCGATCCTCACGGCCGACTCTCATCCTCCTCTAGGATCAGTCTTGAGAGGTTCACTGTTGCTTCGCCGCGGCTTCAGTGGTTTACCGTTGCCTCAACGGGGATTGAGGGGTTCATCATTGCTTCGCCTTTGCCGCGTTGAGTTTCGTTTGCGTGTGTGTGTGTGTGTGTGTGTATGTGTGTGTCACCCGCACATCTTGGATTACTGTTCTTCACTGGAGAAGAAAACATTCCGAATAAATAAACATCCCCGTTATGAGAGGCGTTTTCTGCCGGGGGAAAAAAAAAATTGGTTCACAACTGGATATCTGTTTCAGCCTCGCATGCACACAAAGCCCTCAACAACTCCAATATAATTTGTGCTAGTTTTTTCCTTTTTTGTCCGTTACCAATACAAGCAAGAAGAGAAATAAAACACTGTTCCGTGTTATGAATATATCTAAGTTGTAGCTATAAAAAAATTATGATGAAAGTGAATGTTGAAAAAAACGTACCGTAGCTGACGGATCGGTAAAGACCAGTTGGGCTAATTACATCCCTAAAGAGTTTTCTCATTAAGAAAAGTGCTTTTTTTCTTTCCGATGGAAGTTTATTAATGAAATAATCTCGACTTGAAATTAAGCCTCTTTTAAAACACCATTTGCAAAGGACGAAGTTGCTTGATTCTGTCCAACCACGGACGCTACTGCAGCCAGAGTGTCCGTCCGTTTTACACTAGAGTACGTCCGACGGGAGACGTTGTGAAATGAACTTCCGTAAAAGTCAGACTGAAAAGGACCGGCACTGTACAACGGCCGGTATCAGAGCGCGCCGAAGATGACCTGAATGACTTGTTCCCCAAGCGGACGATGCGGTCTCCCCTCCCGAAGTCGTTGACTTGTGAGGCAGCCTCGAGATGACAGTCTCCTTCCTCACCATCTCCCTCACTGGCCACGACACTGTCACGTGCCCTTAATCTCACCGTGATCCTCACCTATCCTCCTCACTACCCATGTCACTGTTACAAGCCCTCAACGTCACGGTATCATCATCATCATCATCCTCACTATCCACCACAGTACTGCGTGCCTTCCAGCATCACACTATCCTCACTATCCTCCTCGCTTGCCTGTGTCATTTCCGCGACAGTTATTAGAACACTGCTCACTACACAGCCAAGAGTATTTCACTTGACTGTGACACTTTAGGCTCAGTGTGTTCCAAGTAATTCAATTACTTTACCATTTTTCTTCTCGTGTTTCATCGTCTTTTCTTTTTTGCTTCACAACTGTTGGGCATATTTTTGGTTCTGCTGTCTTCTTCAGGTATATCACTGTTGTGAATGCCTGCTAAACGACAGAAGCAGCAGCGAGACGCACTGGGCATTTCTTTGTTTATTTCTCAAGCGTTTTCAGCGTTATCTCACACACTGGAAAAGATCGAAGCAAGAGCCGACAGGAGATCACATTAATTTGTTGAAAGTTTTCATTTCGTACGGTTTTCTTTAATAAAATCATACGTTTTCTAACAATTCTCATCAACATTTCATGTAATACTGAATTTTCTAGTCTCAGGGCATTTCATTAAACAACTTTTCTCTAGCTTTATTCATCTCGTTTTCAGTCACATTTCCAGTCATACAACATTTACATTAAAAGGCTCACTTACAAAGTACCATCAGACTTAAACGATCGATTCCCCACTCATTCCTAGACAGCACACGATTACTGTTTGGCCTTTGGCAACTCAAGGGTAGACAGTTCTAATATACCCGTTTCTTTCCTTACACCTCGCAGCTTTGGAGCTGTCCACCCTCTCATGTCTTTCCTAACAACCCTGACCTGGCGATTTTTAAGAGACAGGGTTTTTACTTCCTCCAAAATTCTTAAATACTTTTCCTCGCCTCTTCCTTCTCCCTCGCATTATGTCAATTGAGGCCCGGCCTTGATGTGGACTTTTTGTCCGTGACTGGAGCCTCGAACGTAAGAAAAAGACTTACTTTTATAACAGTCATTCTAAGCAAACACCAGTCAGTCATAATCATGTCTACTCCTGTCTCTCCTGTGTACCCTGCTAACTGTAATCACGAACACCGTTATGTTTAAAGCGTGTACTTGCGGCACTCATGCTTATTAGTGGACACAGTCCACCCACCCATTTGCCACTGTCAGTCACACCTGGGATGCCATTTCTAGTCATCAATCACCACCTCCTCAACTCTGAGTCTCATCCATCCATTCAAGCCACCCATCACACACGGATCCTTCTCTTACTCTGCATTAACCATTCCTTAATCTCTTCTTCTCGATCATTTACAGGGAAAGTGAAGAATGTAATTTTCCTTTTGAGAAGTCGAATGATTACGATGCAGAACGACTGAGGCTGTGATGATGTGGGAATTTAAGATAGAATATCGTACTATTCTGGAATGAGGTAAACTGATATACGAAGGACTTATGCTCAAGGGACGAGAATGACAGACACAAGTCTCGGAGAATATTAGAGACAAAGATGAAACTTGAGGAGGTGGAGAGAGTATTTCAGGGATCTCATTGATAATGATTTGTTTACAAGCGTTTACGTAAGAAAGACAGACAAAAGGAGGCCTGATTGGCCCATGACTGGGTTGTCTGGTAAAATGAAAAAACAAGAAGGAGTTTAACTTGACGAAAGAGAGGCGCCTGCTGGTACCGTCCGATCAGATATAAGTTGAAAAAAAACAACAATTAAGGACGAAACAGCTGGGGAGTGTAGATAGAGTGGTGAGTGAGGAGGCGAAGAGTTGAGGTGAAACTGCTGTGTAAGGGATCTGGAAAGTGAGTATGGAAGCATCGCAAATGGACGAAGAAGGAACTATTTCACTGCATTAAGGAAAATATGACTAACAATTACAGAGGAATAAGTCTCCTTGCCGTAGTTGTTAGGATAGCGACTGGCCGTTTTAAAATAATTATCATCGGACCCTTGGTTGGTGAAGAGGCAATTAAGTTTACGAGGGGCAGGAGGTGCATAGACCAGATTGCTACTCTCAAGAGGTTGGGGAAGTTCTCCGTGTAAGAGATGAACGTGTGTGCAACACTTAACGGGGTTCAGAGAAGGCATGTGATGAAGTAAATGAGAAGTTGTAACTCGCTATGTTGTATTCACAGATGATTCTGGCAGACAAAGTAGTTGTGATGGAATCAGTGTTCGTGTGAGAGAAAATGGTGGTAGGAATACATATCACATTTGATACTGCTATGTTTCACGGGACTCAGTTTGATCGTCTATCAGCTACACACACACACACACACACCCTGGCTCAACTGCAGCCTTACAGAGCTGGAGAGAGGCTGACACAGGTGGAAAATGCCTCCTTCACTGGCAGACTCCGAAGCAGAGGACAGACTGTAATATACACTCTCTGACTCACCAGGAAAGTCATAACGCTTTCAAAGTGACCGTCAGACTTATGTATCCCATACGGGAGAATGTATGGCACCAGACGTCGGGAAAGTACCAGTTTGAAGGATAGTTTAATCTCGTCATGGTTTGAAGGAACCTTACTTAAACAAATTTCGCTCGACCGACCGATCAACACCGGGCCGAAGATGATGCACTCCCCGCGTGCCTCCCACAGACACCCACACGCCACGCCCTCCGAGCCCTCTCAACGACTTTACTGCCCACGTAAACGCAGCGCAAAAATTTCCCCCCCAACCGTGATGAATGCTGGTCATAAGGCCGACAGCTGCCGGGAGCGCCAGGGCCTCGTCTCCATCACACACACACATTGGGCCCTGAAGCAGCGTCGTCGTCGCCGCCAGGAACCCACACACATCACCCACCACCTGAAGTTATGGTAGCCATTAGCGGGGGCAGCACATTACCTGTGGAGAGGCTGACGCAGGTGCCTGCTGGGTCAGGGGGCAAGGGTGACTCAGACACGTGGTAATGGGGGGCCAGAGTGGGCGGCCGGCCCAGGGGGAACGGGATACGTGCGTCCCAGTAGGCGGGTGTGGCCAAGTAACCCCAGTCTGTAAACAGAGCTGCACAATAAGCCATAATTCTTCTAAGGTCGAAGTCAGGTGAGCACGTGAGAGGAACAGAACCCAGAGGAGAGAATGCAAGTCTACCCTCGCCCACAACTCTCACTCCGACGTTACTGACGCACAAACACGAGAAACTGAAGTGTTGCCTTGAGCCACACACTGGAGCAGACATTACATAAGAACAGCTACGAAATAAACATTGTATCATATACATATATAAAGACAGACAGATGTAGGTACAAAACAGACATTCTATCATCAGAGAGATATAAAGCTGCTACTTTCCCCGTCTTCAACGAATTTTGAAATATCTAAACTCAGAAGAGATGCAGAAACTGTGCACCTGAGGGGGCCACCTTCTCTCTTCAGAATAGTCGACGAAAACAATTTTCAAAGTGACAGTTTTTCTGTGTGGCTGAATGCTCCCATCAGTGTGTGTGTGGAGTTTGATCGCCATGTATAACGAAGGTGAAAAGCAAAACACAACGAAATTCATAAGACACACACACACACACACACACACCAGACCACTTACCTCTCATGTAGACGTAGGCGACGCCGGTCATGTTGGGTCGAGTCAGGACGACCAGATTCAGCAGGTCTCCCAGGACGCCCAGGCAGACCAGCACCGGCAGCAGGACCCCGTAGGCCACGTACTTCACCTGAAACGGGGAGAGACAGACCCGGGTCATTCGCCTGACCTAGGACACAGCATGAGAGACAGAGCGCACTCACCTGACCCAGAGAGACAGGAAAAAAAAAAAAAAGGTCATTCGCCTAACCCAGGGGTAGAGAGAGAGAGAGAGAGAGAGAGAGAGAGAGAGAGAGAGAGACTCGGGGTTACTGACCTAACCTCGGTAAAGCGGCTGTTCACCCGCCCGTGAGAGTTTAATCTATTCAGAATCATGGACGGTAAATGAGAAGGCGTTCAGTATAAGGGAGAATGAATAAATAATTATCCACTTTACAAAGGAGGACTGAACACTTGTCCACTTGAAGAGGAGTGACTGAGCAGTTATCTAGCTGAAGAAAAGTGACAGTAATTCACTTGAAGAGGAGTGACTGACCCGTCACCAAATGAAGAGGAGTGACTGAACAGTGATCCACTTGCAGAGGAGTGACTGAACAATCACCCACTTGAGAGGGGTGACTGAAGAATTACCCACTCGAGATGAGTGACTGAAAAGTTATCCATTTATCCAGGGAGGATGACTGAACATTTACCCATCGTAAGGGAGGATGAATGAAAGTACTCACCGTACGTGAGGGTGGGTGAACAGTTATCAACCACAAGGGAGAGTGAGGGAGAAGTCACCCACCCAAAGTGAAGCTGTGCATTTATTCATCTACTCACTCGATGATGAATGAACAGCCATCCACCCTGTGAGGTAAGGTGAGCTGATAGATAGATACATAGATAGACAGATAGACAGACAGACAGACAGATAGATACATAGATAGATAGAAAGACAGATAGATAGATAGATAGATAGACAGATAGACAGACAGATAGATAGATAGATAGATAGATAGATAGATAGCTATACAGACGTACAGACAGACAGATCTTTTCCTACACAATATCACCCATATAACTAAAACAAGCTTTCTTACCACTTCCTTCTTTTCGAGCATACCTGGCTACTAATACGTGAAAATGAATTACTGGGGGAAAATGAACACAATAAAATATATGCATTCCATCTGAAATTCGTCCATTATACTAAGTGCTTATCTTAAGAGCTTAATTATTCATGGGGGTAACAGGAGAAGGCCTCGATAATTCATTCGTTCATTCACCTCCGGGAAAGATGCGCTGCTGATATGTTTGTTGGGAAAGAGGTTGGTTTGCTGGCTTGTTCATTATCATTTACAGAGAAGATGTTGCTACTTACGAATCTGACTCATTCATTCATTCGCCGAGGAGACGGGAGATTCATGCCTTCACAGAGAGACCAGAATCTAAGAGATTAGTGTAGTGAGAAAAGAGTACAGATGATTTTGAAAGTAAAACCTTTACACTCCAAATAATGTCAGTCAGTGATCTAAAGCGAGGTATCTCTCAGGTCTAATGTCTTATGTATCTAAGGTGCTGCTGTCAGCTGCTTTGACGGATACATCATTCAACGTGTTAAAAACCTCGTTCAGGAGAGAGCACTTGGCCTGAGTCGACGTGACACGTTTGCCCACTAGAGTTTCCGTCTATTACTACGAGTGAAATCGAACAAATCTGGCCTAATGTAGCTGATTAGATCGAGACTAACGAATAATCCTTTGAAAATCTTTTAACGCCTGTACCAAATCGCCTGTTTATCTTCACTTTTCTAAGCTGAATAGACTCAAGTAATCCAGCCGGGTCTCATAGGATCTGTTCCTCAGTCCGGTAATCAATCTGGTTGCTCGACTCTGTTCTCTGTCCATCCTGTCTACGTCTATCTGAAGCAGCATGATAGAAACTGACTATAGTAGTGCAAGGTGGAGACGTACCGATGAACTGTACAGGGAAAGTATTGTATATTTCGATTTATATTCGAAAGCCCTATACATTTGCTAAAATGCACTATTCCCTCCAGTCATTGACTGGCGCTAGAGAACAGTGGATCTGATGACCGTCTGAACTCACTAGCATAACTATCTACATTGTACAATGGTTCTAACACTTTTGCAACAGGAGGGTAGGAACAGGTAATTATATAAGGAACTTGGCATAATTACTGGCACGTCTACCTATACAGGTCCAAGAGACGTTTGGTCTATCACGGTAATGCTGTAATGGAAGATCACGTCTACGAGGTACAGTATACCGTCGTGCAAGACCCCAAATCATCTTAGGTTCAGAGACTCAGACCTCAGGTCCTGATGAACACGTCTGGGAATCATCTTAATAAGAGTCCGCATGTCATCTAGTCAGCGCCAATATCGTCTCAGTCCAAGAATCGCCCGATCTTAATTAACATGAGAGTTGGGAAAGTCATAACCATCATTCCCCCTCGAGTCCTCACAAGCGACACGGGAACCAATCTGACACGGTCTACATACTTTAAATTCCTTCCCCCGACACCTGGCTGCATCTGGCATATTGGACGCTCGCCCTGCAGGCTTCGGGAGGCCAAATGTCTGGTAGTATCGGTTGGCTTTCACACACCCCCGGAGGGGTAGGTGGTATCGGAATCTAATAATGTCGATGCGAGGTTTGTTAGTGCGTGGGAGGGAAGACAGAGTGAGTGTGGGTGTGTGTAAGACATAGGACCTCTCTCTCTCTCTCTCTCTCTCTCTCTCTCACCTGGTATATGTGCTGGGGCGTGACGTTGTCCAGGTCTTGCCCGAAGAGCGAGACGCAGTCCTCGACCTGGTCGCCTGCCAGCACCAGGGAGGAGTTGTCAGCGGCGTCCCAGCTGGCGTTGGCGGATACGGCATCTCCATAGACGAGGACAGTGGGTACGACGCCCATGGCTCTTCTACACGCCGCCCACGCCCACACCGCCCACCGCCTACAACACCAGGCCGCGTGACCACTAATATCCTCTTTCCACTGCCGTTTTCTTTCCTCTGAACACTGCTTTGAGGCTTGTGGATCCAGCAGACTTTACCAGAGGAGATAACCGACTTAATCTTTGGTTTCAAACATTTTTTTCCTTTCCTTATTCTTCCGGTAAATCCTCACTTAATATTTCCTCGCGTCGACAACTTCCGTCCAGCGCACGCGACGCACTCCAGCCAGCCCACTAACCAACTCAAGCCATTCTTTCTCTTGGCTCTGATTTTCTCAAGTTAGATCATCAACATTCTTTGTCACCTTAAATTTCGCTTTGTGGAATGACTTTACCCCCGAAACCTGTTGGATAATTTTGCAGGATATGCTTTTCTCTCTTTTCCATTCTACAGCAGACGCTGTGTGACCCTCACAGTGTCCGGCCCTTCGTTAAGGAGAGCGTCTGCGAAATTCCTTCCGGACATTGTGTCTCAAGAGCAATGACGACGTCTCTTGTTATCCTATATCTCTCAGGGCAAATTGGTGTCGGCCCTCACTACGAGGATATATCTCTCGATTATCTCATTTCCCAGATCCTCCTCGCGTCCTACTTGTCCCGGAGGTCCAGGCGGATTTCCAGGATGTGGTGATCAGTTGGTTCTGAAAGGGAAAGAGAGATAATGTTGTAAGTAAACAGTTCTTTGATCAAGAAACGAATACAACATACATATAAATATATATCATTCTCTTTATGTTTCTATCAATTCATTCATATATATATATATATATATATATATATATATATCCGTTACCAAACGGCTGACAGTCGGTACAGCTTAAAAGTCTTTGTTAAACCCGAGTAAATACAAAACTTTCCCATAGTAAGATAAGGACCCGAGTGACGACAAGGGTTGGTCGTAACTCACTGAGAAGCTGAGGGTTTGCTGGCTTCGGCTCTGGGGATACATACGAAGTCTTGCAATCAACACAGCAGTCTGACTGCAGAGGAGAAGCATCAGTCATATGGCTGTTGTAGCCTTCTCCTCTTGGGGAACACCTGCCTCGTTTTCTCTCGTAGAAGTGACAAGGACATTCCCTTTTCCACCATCAAGGCTTTATAGATAGATACCCGAGGGATGGTAACCTAATCCACATTCTACGCCGGCGAATGAATTTCCGCCATTATGCTAATCGATTCAGCGTTGCCAAGCCACTGAAACGGTAGTCCTATCAAGCAATAAGATGGAGAGAGCGAACGCTTTTGGTGCATTAAGACCTGTCACCAATGGGGACACTCCAGCAGCCTGACATGTCACCACAGCGCGAGCTCTGCAGGAGAACAACGGAGCACAAGCACAAAACTCCCTCACCGATGGCTCTTCCCAACAATCTTTAACTCGCAGCGATTTACAGGTTCATAAAGGCGTCCTGTTCCTCCCAACTGGGTCAGCGGGAGGCTTTTATTTTTACCCCAACTCATTAAGGATATTGTTAACTCAGCGATCGGCTTGTGGCCGAGATCTCTCTGACCGAGCGGACCAGATTTCTTGAGCCAGAGCTGCCGGCCAGATTCCACCGCCCACAACACCTATTTCCTTTGGCGTTTAGCTCTGCACATTAAACAAGAAATATGGTGCCATTAGACCTATTAACCGAGGTAGTGTCCGTCGTTGTCTGGTCACCAGGCCGGCTGCGAAGGGCATCATCAGTGAGGGCAGAAACCCTTCCCAAGGAGCAAGGCCTCAGCGCTGTAGTGGGTAATGAAGCAACAGCCTATTCTGCGCTAGTTTACCTTCGTCACTTCGCTCACGATAAAGCCGAGGTCAAGTCAGATTTCATAAACGCTTTTAATATTCTGAGAGAGTTTACCACTGGAGAAACTCACTGGCACTTTCCCTTCCCTCCTGTCTCTCGTTATATACGCTACGGGGCATCATCGATTCTTGAATTTGGTAAACGTGAGTTGTATTCTGCCACTCGCCTGTTTTGTCTTGTCTCAAAACTAATTACAGACAGCCAGTCTAGCGAGCGAAAAACATTCGGCTCTTGAATGAAGGCACCTTGGCAGGCACTGTGGAGTCTCCGTCTGCTGACCTCGCTCTTGTGAAAGAGTTTGGCGAAATCGCGAAGCTCTTCCTTAAGCCTTGCAAAGGTGAGACAATCACCGCCATCTCGGAGGGTGGTGACAGGTTGCCCACAGTACTGTCGGGAGCTTTACCTGTGAACCCGGAGGGCAGCAGCATCCTACTTGATGCGCACCTGGGCTCCACGGCCACTGATGTCATTGTGGATAAAAAGAGAAGTGGAAGACTTAAAAAGGTCGGAAGAGAGAATCAACAACATAGATGAATACGACTCCCGTTGCCTCCTCATCCGTGGTCAACTTACTTTCTTGGGTCTTCCCAGTGTTCTTTCAGTGAGAGATTCATGGCCAATAACAAATTACTCGAAGTCGAATTAAAGAGAAGGCTTTGAACCTCCGACGATAAGAACCCCAGTGGGAACAAGCAGCCCTCCCTGTTAAACTAAATGGCATCGAAATCCCGTGCACGCCTTTCACCCTCCTGCATATTAAGGCCCCTGACACTCAAAATCATTTTCTCTCCACCCTTCAATTTCCAGTTCGGCCTCCTTCTTGTCTTTGTCCCCTTCACTTCTGACACTTATTTTTTATCACTCATTCTCTCCATATGTCCAAACCATTTCAGCAAGCCCTCTTCAACTCTCTCAACCATACTTTCTTATGGCCATACCTCTCCCTTACCCTACCATTTCTTTCTCTACCAAACCACCTCACACCATACAGTATCCTGAACCATCTACTTTTCAACACATTCATCCCCTTCCGTACATCCTCATCTATAGACCATGCCTCGCATTCATACAACACCGCTGGGATTACACTACCTTCAATCATGCCCATCTTCTTACTCCCAGATAGTGACCTACCTTTCCACACATTCCTCAATGCCCCCAATACCTTCGCTCCCTCACCCACCTTATGACTCACCTCAGCTTCCATGGTTCTATTAGCAGCCAAGTCCACTCCCAGGTATCTAAAACTCTTCACTTCCTCCAACTTTTCTTCATTCAAACTCACACTCTAACTAACCTGTCTCTTTGCACTGCTTGAACGTGATAACCTTGTCTTATTTACTCTCAACTTTCTCTTTTCACACACACTCTCGAAACTGAAACACCCGCGCCGTGTCATCAGTAAGCATATATATATGGAAACAATCACCGCCCGGTGCACGAGACCGGAACCTAAGCCATCGAAATGATAGAATAGTGAGGCAAACCGTTCGGCTACCACGAGACGAAAGCTTTCCATCTTTGACCAGCCTATGGTTCCGTAAGATCCCCTCATGTAACCTAAAGGGCAACGAGGAACCTCACTGGACCACAGGCTGGTCTGAGATGGAAAACTCTTGTCCCGTGGTAGCCGACCGGTTAATCTCACTCGTCTACCTTTCAGTGGCATAGGTTCGAGTCCCGTAAACCCAGTAGTGATTGTTGCCATCTATTACGAGTAAACAGCACGTGTTAAAGTCATATACATATGTATATATAATCATCTTTCCTCAGTGTAGACCACATATATATATTTTCCCCTTTCGCTCTACGCTGTAAAATTCCGTGCAGGCTTAATTCACAAACGCATGGTGTCCTCCCACCCTCTTTGTATTCCTGCCGCTTGCTGCTGCCAGAGGGAGTGGAAGGTGCGGGAGATGGCATGCTCTGCTGTTCAGTCTTTACCGCGTCTAAGCTTCGAAGCTTTTGGAACTCTCTACCTTCCCATGTCTTTCCCAGTAACTATGACCTGGTGCATTTCGAAAGGCAGGTCTTTCACTCCTCTCTCAAAAAATCGTTAAATACTTTCCCTTGTCTTTTCTTTTTTCCATTAATCAATTCTCTCTATATTTCAATTGGGACCCGGCCTTGATGTGGACTTTTGTCTGTGACTGGGGCCTTCAAAACAAAAAAATAAAACAGACACTTAAGAGTGTGCCAATCGGGCCTTCTGTTATCTGTCATTCCCATGTACTCTCTCTCTCTCTCTCTCTCTCTCTCATTCCCTCGTTTCCAGTTTTCAACATTTTCTTTTCCTTTTTCAATTTCCACCACACAACACTCCTTCACTCTCGTTCTCACTTTACCAGCACTCATATTTTTTCTTTTTCCTCTTCACAAAATTGTCTCCCCGTCTCCCATTCTTCGTTATGAAGTGGAACACAGTGTTTCCTCTCCCCACCCCCCCTTTCTCCCCCAACACCCCCTCCCCACCCCCTCGGCGTTAATGAGTGACACATTTTCATTGTCGCAACGAGATGATTCACAACACAAATTATCACCGTTTGCCACAACAGAACCTTTGAACACGTCAGAGGAGAACAAAAAAAAAAAAAAAGGGAGAAACTCACAGAAAACGGGAGGACCTCGCCCTCTCATTTAGGAGGGCGGATGCCGGGGTTCTGTCTACGCCTGACGTGCGGAGTCTTTCACAGACAGTCGAAAAAAGAAAAAAGTTATGGACAGAACAGGGTAAAAACATTCTCACTCAGAGATGCATGGGACGCGATAATTGCTACCAATTTGCCTCGTGTTGAAATGTGACTGACTTGTTTTTTCTTTCCTTTCTTATGAGGGTGATAGATAGATAGACAGACAGACAGACAGACAGACAGACAGACAGACAGACAGATAGATAGATAGACAGATAGATAAATAGATAGATAGATAATAGATAGATAGATAGATAGACAAAGAGAGAAAAAAGAGACAGACAGACAGACAAACATAGATTTATATAGATAAATAGATAGATAAGCAGATAGACACACACACACACACACACACACACAGAAAGATAAACAGACAAGCAAATACATTACAGACAGACAAATAGACAGGCAAATAGACAGATTGACAGAGAGATTGAGATAGATAAATAATGCAATACGCCGACGACAGTCTGCAGTCGATTAAATCATCAATGTTTTCTTCCTTAGTTCATGCTCCCGTTCGAAATGTTTTCTTCCGTTTTCCATGTCCCTTTAGGAAATGTTTTATTCCCTATCCCGAATCCCTTTACGCAGTTTCTGTGCCATTTAATTGCTTTATCAGTTTCCATTCTGTTTTCTGTTTTTCAAACGCTCTCTCCCAGTTCTGTAATTTGTGAGTACTATTTCTTTTTTTTTCACCATTCTTTCTTCCTCCTTCTGTCCCTCTTTACAACATATTCTTTACATTCTCTCGTTCGAAGAATATCAATTTCTTTTCTCATTGCATACCTATACTAATTATCTATTTCATCCATTCTCTCTTTCGTCGTTCAATTCTCACATCTTTATCGCCACCATTATCAACCAGGCCTCACCCATAAAGTGAAGAAAAAGAACTTGTTTACTCCCTACCATACAGCTAACATCAATCATGACATGAAAAAAGAAAATCCTTGCATAATTTTACTCAGTCATTTGTCTTCGTGAACTGAGGATGCTGGAAGTGTTGCCTGGTCGATCGACCTAAATCATTTTGAAAGAGTTCTCTATTCGAATCGCTGTAACTGACATCCTCACCCTTTGAGTGGTTACCACTGGATACCTACACAGTTCTGGGAATGATAAGTATATGACGATCATAGGAAAAAAAAATATCAATATCATAAAAAAGATATATGATTATCAAACGTGGGTATCGAACACTTAGCCACAGTCATAGCTTTCTGTGGTACAACCATTACTGTGGTGGTCAGGTTTCACTTGAAATCTTTTACACACACACACACACACACACACACACACACACACACGCGCGCACACACACATATACATACATGATGACGCAAATTCAATTTTCTGCATCACAACTGCACCAAAGACTACACGAGCAGAGACATAAAATTTGCGATTCTTCGTGTGTTACATTGTCAAACGCAGTAACAACATAACGGGTTACATCAGGCATTATGCATACAGGAGACAACCCAACCGACTGGTTGAAGTGGGTTGCCACGCCCTAGGATTAAGGAAGACTCCTCAACACTTCGTGTTCCATTTTTCCCCGTGGCTACCAGCATGTATATGGACATATATGTGATGGCAGAATCCAAACAGCTTCTTCAGAGACTGGAGACAAAGTGTGGGGAAGTGTGTGCAAAAGAAGAAGAGATGAAAATAAATGAGGAAAAGAAGAAACAAGGCAACGAGTTTCAGCACGAGGTTGAGATAGGATGTCTCGTGTGTACATAAATGAGGAAAACGGAGATTGTTGGATTGCTTTAGTTACCCGGGAGTGGACGTGACAGCGGTGGCAAACATGGGCGCTGGAGCGAGTCCCACAGAGTGGAAGAAAGGATTACGTAAGGCTGGGTTTCTTAAAACAGCACTGCAGCGAGAGGGGTCAGTATCTGTAAAAAGCAAGGATGGGTACGTCTGAAGTTGCAGTAGTCCCAACAGTGTGGATGTGATTCCTGGGCCTCGAGCGAGAAAGAAAGAAGGCGGATGCGCTGAAAATGTGACACCCGAGGGGCCATATGTAGCTTGAGGCGGGTTAACAGCGCAAGAAATGGTAGCGTCAGAGGAGCGTTGTGGCGAGCGTGGCCTGGCTAGGAGGAGCGACCAAGGTGCGCCGAAATGTCTCTGGCATATGGGAAGGACGGGTGGGGAGAAACCAAGAGGATCTGTCTGTCAAATGTGGAGGGAGGTGACCAAAGAGGAGAGGGAAGGACGGAGTAAAAGAGGCCTTTGGATACGCGAAGTTGGAGGGTGCTACTGAAAATTCAAGAGGGTGAGGGGCGTGCGTGGGATTGGAAAGAGCTGGAGGATGTTGCGTGTGGGGAGCGGCGTGGTCTTAATGGAATGAATCAGGGAATGAGAAGCTCTGAAAGGTAAAATATGGTGTAGTCTAGCATCCTGGATATGGATGGTAGTCTGTGGCTTCGCTACATTACACGTTACAGCCGGAAAGCGTAGTACGAATGGGGGCA
Organism: Panulirus argus; assembly: GCA_038088735.1. Lineage (NCBI taxonomy): Eukaryota > Metazoa > Arthropoda > Malacostraca > Decapoda > Palinuridae > Panulirus > Panulirus argus. The sequence continues at coordinate 4,360 of JAYMFT010377616.1, read as the reverse complement.
TCGTGCACTTGTTCCCAACGCTACCTTGCTTAAGCAAGCAAAAGCAATTTGGTATAGGGAAAACACACGAGCACACACACACACACACACGGAACAATATGGGATCTCATCTCATGGGTATTCGTGAGGAAAAGACGCGAAAAGCGAAAATTTCATGCGAGGCAGATCCCCCTGCCTCCCCTCTCTCATAGACTTCACACATGGGTCAAGTGAGATGCTTCAAATCACTATTGGAAGATCATCCAAGATCAAAGGGATGGAATAAACCTCTCCTAGTGACGCGTTAAGACCAATATGAGGGCGGAAGCTAAGTCTTTTAAGTCAGAATGAGAAATGAAGGCGATGAACACCACCAACGATAAGCAAGGGAAGGAGATTCACCCTAGGAAGGGGAAAAGTGATATGGATTCACCGATGAACCAGCAGGAAAAGGCGGGCTCCCTCGGTCTGAAGGTAGATGGGAAATTGAGGGAGATATCAAGGGTGTGTGGAACCCCTCGGCAGCAGATGAAGAACTACAGTTGATAGAATAAAAGAGAAAGGGTGAAAGAAATTGCTGAAGGTTGCGGAGTCAGTAAAACTTACTGAAGGCAATAAGAAAAAACATTCGAGGGTAGTGTCTCAAGACGACTGCGGATCAGTTACACAAGTTGGGCACCAAGACGATGTGGATGGCGAACTCAAAGAAACTTTCACATATATCGAAGTCCAGCTGGAACACAAGAACGGAATGCTTGCTGGAAGGGAGTAGGTCGGTTATGGTTTTCTTTTGGTCTGCAAGAAAATCATTTTGATAGCTGGAAGGACAGAACTCAGGAGGACAAACAGAAAGTCGTGGAGGTACTGGACACCCAAGCCATGGATAGGACTGGAAGGACGGGGATACAATGCAAAGAAGGGATAGGACGGCCATTAAAAGAATCACTCTTAGAATAGGAAGAATCAATGAAGGACTCTTTAGGCTCGCCTGCAAGGTCAGTGATTCAAGAGAGTCTGTTTAAAGGACTTAAATCATTTCAGAGAGAAACTACAGAGGGCGAAGGACTCGAAGATCAACCAGGCACAAGAGAAGGAATCCCATCCAGTAAGAGAAGCTTAGAAGGATTTTGTCCGAAAAGGTTCGTGTCAAACATCACGTATGCAAATGACGATGGGTTGGTGAGAGATGGGGAGGAGTTTGAATTTCAGAATCGTGTGGAAAAGATGGAGGCTAGACATTATAGGGGCAAAGCTGAGACTAAACCCCGTCACACGTGGCTTTCCAGGAGCGGTAAAGATCTAATTAAGGGAGGGAGAGAGAGAGAGAGAGAGAGAGAGAGAGAGAGAGAGAGAGAGAGAGAGAGAGAGATGGTAAAGGAGTGGGAAGGGCTCATCCCTAATGGGAATATGAAACCATAAAATCCAAAGAGATGACGGTTCACGTTCCATTAACATTACTGGTGAACAGTAATCCCAGTTCCCCCACGAAGATCAGACGACCATTCTTTGATCAAGGTAAAAGAAGGGAGAGTCCGGATGGTACAGGATACAGTGACAGTTGTCGTGCTAAGCTTGGGTACAGTTCGCATCCTGGGGTAAATAAAACTGTAGTGAAATTGTCTGGTACACATTGGTTCTTCAAGGAGGTGGGTGAGAACAAGGGGAAGATGCAAGTTCCCAGAACGATTGAGGGAGAACTCCTCTTCTTCCACAAGCGTATATCAGACTGCCTTAGTCTCCACACAGAGTGTGCTGGAAACTGAACATGCTACCCTCCCCTTAAGAGGAAATGGACTAAAAAGTTGAAGAGTAAAGTGCTCAGGGACAAACAGTCACTCCAGTAGAGTATGACATGACAAAAAGGCAACTAGGAAACAGACTGGAAAGCCAAATTCCAAAACGTAGTTACAGAAAAAGGCTCTAACATATTTTGTGACATTTACAACCAAGGTACAGAGATGTCTGTACAAACAGTTAGGAATAGCGAGAGACGACAGGAGAATATAAAAAATGAAGGAATGGTTTTAACAAATGTAGTAAACCAAGTGAACGCAAGGACACACTATGGAACAGATATAAGAAACGCGGCAGTTCAAGCTGCGCTTAAACGAATCAGGAGCGCGAGATATAACTACGTCAGAATGAGAAGGAAAGAAGAGAGGGACAAGTGGGTTGTGAGAGGAACGTACTTGAAGAGTCGAAAGAATGAAGACCCAAAAATATCTCTACTTCATAAAGGTGAAAATCAACAGCTGACGACATTTTCAGACTAAGGAGCTAAAACACGTATGTGAAGAGATGAATATAAGGCTTCAGAGTGTGTCTGCATTCCAAGACCCTGGGAAACTATTACTGCCAACCTGACAAGAATACTCTAGAATTTACTGAAACGAATCCAGTAGAAGTGATGAGGCTTATAAAGGAGTTTGACTCGTCCAGAGCACATGGTCCATTTGGTATCTTACAATTTGCACTCAGAAAATATGCAGAGACCCTCTTCAAAACCAACGGTTTGAAAGAAAGTTCCAACAGAGTGGATGCAAGCAACGATCGTACCTATATTTTATATAAGTGATAGAGAAAGAGCCCTGAACTACAGACCAGAACGTGCAGGAGAAGATATCCAAACGGTTAGAGGAATACTAGACTGGCAAAAGCTACCTACGTGGGAGGCAACATAGACTCAGAAGGAAAAGAACATACTGTGTGGCGAAGGGACATGACTTTCACGAGTTGATAAGCAACATCCAGAATGCCTTTGACACTCTGACCCATAGAAGAATGTTCATGAACTTAACATTCAAGCTAAAGTCAGGAGGTAGCTGCAAAAATCATATAAACTACAACTACCTATTTCTACTGTACCAGGAAGGAGTCTCACACTCGTGGGGCCATATCTCTTAAAGATTCTCTACTATCATACAACCTCTTGAATTCATGTATGTTCTCTACATTAACCATCTCCTCAGTCATCTTGTTCCATTCGTCCACAACCCTTATACTACAGAAGTATTTCTTTACATCCATTTTAAAAAGTTTCTTACTTAATTCTCTGTTGCCGTGGCAAGCTGGAAGGAACAAGCGTTGGGGGATCCTTCCTAAGCTGTGCAAAGGCGGTAAATAACCTCCCTCAGGGCTTAGTGCAGGAGGCATTACTGTTCCTGTTACACAACGTAAATAATCTGCCAAGCAAGGTGGATTCCTACGTGAATGTATTTGCTGATGATGCTGGAACTGTAAAAAGAAGTGGAAGGCAGGAGGAAATGCGATGCATTGCAGAGGTTCCTAGGCAAGATACAGCGGTGGTTGGACAAGCGACGAACGACAAAGAACTCTGGATGACGTGCAGCCATGAAGACGGAGTGGGCTTTAGACAGACCAGACGGTGAGCTATGTACCAGGGGAAATAAATGACTAGAGTCGTGCTGTGAGACAGCCTTAAGTGTTGGCATCACGCGGACCTTGTTATCTGAACAGCATGCGAGAGGAGCCGTGGAGGAAGTCAAACATATTATGGTCACTGTCAAAATTGCCTTCACGTTCATGAGCAGCCAGATGTTGAGAAAGATAATATATACATGACGTGCTTTCTATCCAAGCTGTATTTGCCTTAACAGTCTGATCTCCTTACACCGAAGGCCCTATAGAATTGCTGGAGAGGGTCCGAAGGAATGCATCAAAACCGTTAACAGAAACGAATGGAATGGGCTACGATGAGAGGATGGAAGCCCTCAGAGTGCCTACATTAGAAGAAAGAAAAGTGGAAACTCGATGACTACTCAAAATGCCAGAGAGGCCACGATGAACTTGGAATAGTTCTTATATTCTGGAAAGGAGTCCAGAGCAAGAGGACACAACTGGAAGCTGGGTAAAAGAAACGTACTGAGGGACGTGGGAAAGCACATCGACAGCAAAAGAGTTGTGGTCTCGTGGAACAAGATGAGCCGAGAGCAAGCGGACATGACTGCCATTGGAAAACTGAAGGAACAGAAGAGAATAAAGTAGGGTTATAAAGGCAGGTTCCCATGACTGTAAAGCTGCCATCCCGTACGTATAAAAAATTTAATGCCCAATGCTTAGTAACACCAGCGTCTCTGCTGTGCTCTGGTTAGCGATGGGAACGACCGATCTATCGGGCCCGTGTTCGAGTCCGGAACAGGTTAGCCTGCTCACAGCCATACTAGTTGTTCGTTCCCCCTATTCAGGGCTGTACACTTCATGTGCACCAAGTGCAAACCAGGGTGAGTTTATACGAGTGTACATTTATAGGTAAAACACGCTGTATATACAAGGTTAAGGGACGTATAACACAAAGATAAAACTTTTTCCAAACACACACACACAAATATATATATATATATATATATATATATATATATAT
>JAYMFT010377605.1:0-20891 GCA_038088735.1 Panulirus argus | reverse complement strand
TATATATATGTATATATATATATATATATGCCTCAGGACCCTCTCTTGAAAGAGTCCTGGAGTTGCCGTAGGATCCCTTTTTCAGATCTTGTCACTCCAAGGTTGCACTATATTCAATAGCAGGGAAATGATGGATTCAAGTGATACAGGCCTCGGAAAAACGTTACTTTTAATTGGTGGTGTAACGTCGACCAGGTGGAGTCCAGTAACCCGGATTATATATATATATATATATATATATATATATATATATATATATATATATATTACGTGCATGATATACAATAATCTGATTCACCTGTAACTGATATGAATGACCTTACAACACCGGTAACTCACTGTACTACGAAAGGGTACAAAACATCCTTCCATTAACAACACCGAATAACGCTAGACTGCAGCTGGATACGAATTAGTTACGACACAGATAGAAATATCCTTTAGACCTGTGAAAATCCAGGATTCATTTTGTCCATATATTACCTTGAAACAGACAGAAGTGTCGGTCGAAAAGAACTGCGCAAGAGGTGGACTGACGTGCCAAATCCCAGCATGCGATATCAACACTGATATAGTGGCACTGAGGGGACCTCTCCTCCTCCCTCGCCGTACCTGCCGCTATTACCAATGCTGGTCATGGCGTCAGGGTGTGGTATAGTGTCATGGCTCCACTCATTCTTAGATCTGCCAGCGTCTTGTAGATTGCGGCCTTCTGGTCTTTATGCCAATGCCCCCTAGTGTTCAACAGTGTCTGATTCTGTGCCGTACCCGTATTCAGCAGCAACTCATACTGTTCCTACTTCTATCAAAAGGTGTCTGAGACTATGTCCACTCATGTTCAGTAGTGCCCGATGCTTTCACCACTTGTGCTCTGCAGTTTGATTCGTTTCGCCAATTTGTATTCAATAAAATGTATACTTTTGACCATTTCTGTGAGTTACTTCGCCGACTTGTGCTGAAGTGATTCCTACAACGGTCGTTTGGGATGATGAGTACCCGATATTTTACCCACGTGTGTTAAAGTGTCCGATACTATGCACACTAGAGTAGCCTGACGCTTTGCACAGTTGCGTTGAAGTGTCTTGATACGATCACTTTTTTGCGCTGAACAGTGTCTCATACTTCGCCCATTTGTGCTGAAGTGTCAGATGCATTGCCTACTCGTGCTGTGATCCATTTGTGCTGTGATTCTTAATGTATTGCCCTTTCTTTAGTAAAACTGCCCATCCTGCACGCTTGTATTAACCCAGTATGTTTATTGATGACTGACAGCTTCTGATTCTATGCCCACTAACCTTGCACAGGGGCTGTCCCTCGTGTTCAGTCATCAACGCACTTGTCTTTGTTCGAAAGGACTTGTTACAAAAAAGATACTTCACACTTCAGCAGGCGAACGTACAGTGAATTAGTAGAGGAATGTATAAACTACAATCACCGCGATTCCGTTCAGTACTTTTCACTGCTGAGATTAACGTAAATGTATATATATATCTTGAAAGTCATGCGGGATCATGTAAAGTGATGTACAGAAATGACCCCACAACATCGCTAGCACTAACTCTGCTGTAACCGAAAACCTGAGACATGTCTTTCTATTTTCTTTTTGGATGTTTAAGCTCATACCAGAGGCTCGTTTCACAGTCGTTGATTGGAAAAGATATTATGAATTCAGCCAGCCATGAAGCTCCAGACAATGGCCCTACAATCTCGGGCAAAAAACAAAGGGATGAAACACAGGTGTGGGACCTGTGGAGAATTTGCTGACGACCATGAAAAAAAAAATAAAAATGAAAGATCAATACTCACAAAGACTACAAGCCCTGACCGTGGGTGTGTGTGTTTGGGGGTGCAAGGGGTCAGCAACCACTGGGAATACCAGGAACTTAGTTTTAGGATGTAGATATGACGAGAGAAAAGTTATAAAGAGTAAAATTCTGTGAAGTTAGTGGCACCAAGAGATGGAAACCTTAAGAAATGCGAGCCACGACTAAGTCATTCTTATAGACGAATGCAGTTCTTCAATGGAAAATAACTATGATGACCTCACTGTATTAGACTTAAGAAGTGTGACGTCTGAATCGTTCCCACAGCCCTGGAGATCTTCACTTTAAACACTTCTAGATACAGCTAACATCCTTGCCATGTGTTATACACCTGTCACGCATCTGAGTATGCTAGTATCATGCGGGTAAACAAAGCATGTGGACATCTTACTGGCCTACGACCTGCTGCGTTCCAACTGTGCTACTCTGTCCCCATTTCGTTTCTTTAGGACAAAGGAGACACTGGCACCAATTCCCCACAAGGAGAAAGGTGAGGTTCGCTGCCAATAACTTTCCATCTCTTGATTTCTTCCATTTATGTAATTCTTGATGGCATCGCTCATTTGAGTCATTAGGGAGTCGTACGTTATCCTACTACCTTTAAATCTTTGATTCTTGAGCTTGTGATAGTAGACCCAAAAGCCTGCACAGCCGTCCTCGAGTTTTTCTCTTTTTTTTCACAACAAGAACAATAAAACCCTCAACACAACTCTTACAACAAGGAGACGTAAAAAAGTAAAAGAAATGCTTGGGAATATTCGTAGCCCATTCTGGAGATTTACAAGGCTCTCCCCTGGCTAATGATAGCTCTCCCTGTGCTCTGTAATTGAAATCCTCAAATTGAAAAGTTTTCTTTGTCCAGTAAATATTCACATATTCGAGGAAAGTTACTGTAGCTCAGCATGCGAGGCAAGGGTAATGTTTGTGTGCATAAAATGTTAATGCCACATTCTCCTGTTGTCCGAGGCTGCCCTTGAAGTGCTCTATTCTTTTTTTTGTGTGTGGGTGTATCGAGCAGTGTATGAGTTAGAGGCACTAAGTGCACACCCGCTGAAAGTGTTGGGGTGTAATTGTCTTCACGCCGGAGGGTGTGAAGCACTGTTCTGAAAGTTGCCTTTGATGAATAAATGATTGGCTGAAGTCTGCGGTAATTGATTTTCCTGGTGGGTATAAATGCATTCAGTTTCAGCCACCTGCAGCAGATGTGTGTAGGATTTGCACAGTTGGTAAATAATTGATCCGAGTGGCAACGAACGGTCTTCATACTAACCCTGGGCTGAGTGTTATGTATGCAGATCCTTGGAATGAATGGCTGTTCTTAACTGGTATTTTCGGTGCTGCCATCTGATGCATAGATCACTGGAGTTGCTGCATTTTTCTCAGTGTTACAAAGAGTGTGACCAGCTAGAGGAGGAAGAGTAGTGGCTGGCGCGTTTTGGCATTTATGAAGCGTGGCTAAAATGACAGATGTCTTCTGCTTAGAAGGGGGGTTTGTAGCACTACTATTTCGATTTGGAAAGATAACAACTCAGCAACAATTACCCGATGATTACACATCTTAAAATCAACTGCAATCCATCCCCATCTGTTGCTGGCGGAGGCCTGAGGTCACCTTCTATACAGATATATAAAGTCCTGATCATATATATATCTATATATATATATATATATATATATATATATATATATATATATATATAGAGAGAGAGCGAGAGAGAGAGAGAGAGAGAGAGAGAGAGAGAGAGAGAGAGAGAGAGAGAGAGAGAGAACCGCTAGCAAGTGGCAACGCTCGTGCAGAAAGTCACCTTCGTTGTGCAAGTCTGTATCATCGTCTCCAGACGGAAAAGAGTATATAGTCGCCGAGGTTGTTCTCGTCCCAAAAGAGTTCGCCTTACCCTGCTCCCGCGTAATGCGCAAACTCAGGGCTTTAAGTGTCCATTAAAGTAAATTTCAGAGTTCACTAATGATAATAATGATAAACTATAATAATAGTAATAATGGTGATAACATGGCCCTGATCCTAGCGTTATGGAGATATTGCATGACCATTGAGAGCAAATAGTGTGGGATACAGCGGCAATCTCATCAGACTGTGGCGGATGGGATATTCGCGCCTGTAAACACGCGGGAAATTGTGGAAATTGTGTTGAAAAGAACTATGGGAGGAGCGGCATTTTTATACCACACGATAGTGACTGAAATGGCTTTATGAAGAGCGTCTTAGTTCTCGGTAGGTAAACTTTTTGAAATATTATGTCGATCATAGGGAAGGACATGTGTTAACATAAAATACTGGAAAAGAGATTCATGCCACAACCGGATTATATAGATCTTTTTCAGAAGCTGATAGCCCACTACCTGCCCTCTCATAATTGATTATCTTTAAGCCTCTGTGAAGTCTCACCAACTCTGACAAACAGAACTACAATTTTTCCGGGATTCCTAAGGTAAACAAACCAGTCTGGCGGCAGCCATGGCCTGCGAACGTCACCGGATGTTCGCTGGACCTATTCAAGTCTGCGTTTGTCTACATGGAATATGTTTATATCAATGCCAGAGGTGTACAGTTGTCCAGGTCATGGTCAGGAGTCAGTTTTCTGTGGTACTTCGTGTCATTTACCACTACAAGATATAAATGTAGTCACACGTTATTTTGATTGGGAATACAAATGGGAGATCCATTGAGGTTTTGGGGTAAGTCAGTGTGGTTTAGAATATGTTGAGTCTCCCCGGAACTTACCCCATTGAGTCAGTATCCCACACCGGCGCCTCGCACCTTGTTAACCACTACAGCAGGTGAAATAGTGTGATGGTGGCTGTAATTAGAGTATTGCCACGAGAGTGGCCGAGAAAAAGCGGTGCCGTGGGTATGTTAATGGCGGGGACCTGCCTCTACCGTCACTTAAATCTGTTATAATTACATAGTGTTGGAGGGCGGGGCTCCGGCCGCCCCCCTCGCTGCACTTCCATGCCGCCCACTATTCCACCTCCTCCTCACTACCACCCGCTTCTCCTTACCCATCCACCCACTGTGCGTGCCACGACTGCCATCAGTAACGCGAAGTGGGCGGCGTGGGTCATCGGGTGTGAGGTACTTCGAGTTAGCAAAGCTGAAGACAGCTGGTGTGAGCTGCACGACTGAAGCAGAGCGAGTAGAATGGCTGAGGTAAGTTGACTAATTGGAATGGTCGGCGAAGGGAAGATGGGTGGTACTGCTGAGGTGGTGGGTACAGCTGAAGCGGACGGGTCATGGGGCGGCTTAGCTAAGGTTAGCGGCCTAGCAAGAGAGTGCGAGGCAGCAGGCACAAAGGGAGGAGGTGTCTTGCTCCGCTGGTTAAGGGGGTCAGGTTGACATTCCAGCGATCAGAAGGAACAGCAAGGAGGGTTTAAGAGAGCGGGGGCTTTAGGGACCTTCAGCTGAGGAAGTGGGTTGCCTTTAACTTAACGGGGTTGAATGAGCCTGGAAGAACCTTTAGCTGGATGGTTTAAGGTACCTCATACTGAGTTGGGTTTGGTAGAGCTGGGCGACACTTAAATGCGCGTGTTTGGGAAGCGGTCGTGGAGAGGAGAAGGGAGGGTAAGCGAGGGGGACAAGGAGGAGGAATGGAGAGTGAGGAGGAGATATGGGAGGCAGCAGGAAGGGTTGGTTGTTGTCACACTTATGGGTCGTCTGTGTTTCCGGGGCGCGGCCTCTCTACGGCGGGGACCCGGAGGCAACGCATGTTTTGAGGGTGAGGCAGTGCTCTCAGGGACGTGAGGGAGAAGCAGTGTTGTTAGGGATGGGTGATAACGTGTACATGGGAAGGACAGATAACGGAAGACCTGATGATCTAGGACGAGGTTCTCACCTACTCAACAGTAGTATTCTGAATCTACATAGATGGAAAACAGGGTGGTAGGGCAGAAATCTCCTTCCCACCCACCACAACAGACGGAGACTGGATAGTAGAGCAGAATACACTGTCACGGCAATCATACTGGAGAGTGTGAGGGAAAACCCAGTCTAATGTCATTCTGCTGCCGGTTATTCTAGTCGAGAGGCTGACATTTGAAGAGACTAGGTTGAAGACACATGATTTCGATAGTGCCCTCTTGAACCGACTTATTCATTGATATTTGATGTCACTAAAGTGTTTTTCTGGTCGTGGTTTAGGTGAAGCTACGGATCCAATATGTTTGAATTAGCACAAAAATGTACAGGGGATGGATGAAGACAATACAGAGAGACCATCACAACACAACACAAGGAGCCTCTCAACACAACCTGAGAGCGGACACAACACTGGGAGGGGCCAGACCTGCGCCCTCATCGCCAGCAACACAATCACTATGATCCGGCGTAAAAATTATTGCGTTCGCAGGAGGCAATTTGGCATCGTGAGAAAAAATGGCTATTTGTGTAAGTTGTTGGGGGGTTGGAGGGGAGGCATTAGGTTCTTGTGGTTCACCCCCCCCCCCCCTCACTCCCGGCTTCCCTCTGAGGGGAGGGGACGGGGTGTCGAGAGCGTCCCACGGTGTATGTTGTTCGTATGTTAAATTTTGTCACGCCTTTGTCCTGAAGGTGAGATCGGCGACTCTGGTGTCCTGCCCCGGCTCACGCCCAGCCGGCCATCCCACCCTGTGAGGCGTTCCTTCAAGGCGCTGATCCTGCAGGAGCCACACAGTGCGGTGGGGCAGGCGGGCTGGCGGGCACGGGTGACGGAGGGCGCGCTTACAGGCCGCCCTGTTGCTCCTGCAGCCCAGCTTGGCTATGGCTTGGCGCAGCGGCGGTGGGGAAGGCGAAGACCCGGTCCCGCGTGGATCACTCACTCCCCACGTCTCAGGGGATGTCTCTCCCTCGGACACCTGACCAGCCAAAGGAAACATTCAAATTGGTTTTTGTTGACATACACCGTGATGCAATGCCCGCGGTGAAGGCCAGCCTGCCGGCATTGGACGCTTCCCCTGGGGGAGAGGACCACACTGCTGTGGGAGACGGGGGAGAGAACCCCCTGAAGTTATTCATGGGAGAGGGAATACATGGGAAGGACAAGTAACAGGAAACCTGATCTCTTACGAGATTATCTACTGAAGGACGGTAATATTATCCTTAGGTCCCTAATCTATATAGATGGCGGCAGGATAGCAGAGCAGGAGGGAGGAGCGAACTCCAGAGGTTGAGAGTTGGAGAGAGAGAGGAGCGAACCTTCTGAGGTTGTTGTGGCGGAGGAAGAAGCTGAGGTTTGCTGGTGGGGGAGGCAGGAAGAGGAGGGGAGGGGTGGCTTTGTTCAAGGTGAGTTGAGCAATATGTGTGGTAATGTACTAAGGCTGCGGGCGCTGGCCTGGCCTGGCCTGGACTGGCCTCAGCCAGCGTGTGGGAAACTTTGAGAGCAAGGCGCGGGTAGAAGGACATGCACCTCAGATAATGTTAAACTTACCCAACATAGTGAAAGTATGTCATTGTGTGTGTGTGTGTGTGTGTGTGGTGCCTTCCCAGGGTAGGAACTTAACGCCCTCCACTACACCATTTGTGGGGGGTCGGGACTCACCCTCATTACACTGTGAGGCCTCCTGGCGAGTTCCTGAGAAGCGCCACATGGGGCAGGACTGGGCGGGGTGAGGCGGCTGGGTGGGTAATGGGGCGATGAAATGCCTGGGGTGGGTGGGAGTGAAGGGTGTGTGTGGGTGGAAGGCACTGGGTGGGGAGAGAGAGAGTGAGGGCGGGAGTGTGGACGGTGTGTGTGTGTAGATGTGGGAGGCAAGAGAGGGACAGACAGAGATGCAGACTGGCGCTTTAGAGTGTGATAGGTGGGAGGAGGACTTACTGGACGTTTCAGAGAGGAAGACAAGTGTAACTCGAGGTGGTCAGTGGACGGAGCCCATTAAGCCCTGACCACACGATATCATTACGAGCGAGCCCGCCAAGATAGAGGAAGGCCAGCGTGAGCAGTGTGTGTTTGTCTGAAGCAAACACCGTTGCGCAAGCAGGCACAACCCACGCCAGATAAAGGCCTTTTATTTACTTAACCTGGAGACGACAGGAGCCTGAGTCACAGGACGAAGACCAAACAGTCTGACAGATCAGGGGTTCTTCGGCCCTAGCACCAGAGGGAGGTACTGACTGGGCCAGGAGGGCTCGGCTGACTCACCTGGTGTATGCGGACGTCCCAGAGGGAAGAGGGAGAAGATGTCCCAGCGGAAGGAGGGTGAAAGGAGGATATCCCAGCATGAGGAGACCCCTGCAGGAGGAGGAGAACATCCCTGCTGAAGGAAGACGATACCCAGCGAGAGGAAGAGGCCATCCTTACTAGAGGAGGAAGAGGAATTCCTTACTAGAGGATGAGGAAGAGGAACACCCTGGCGGGAGGAGGAGGCTGTTCCGGCGAGAGGATGAGGGAGAGGAAGTCTCTACGAGAGGAGGAGGAATCACGGCTGGAGCTTGAGGTGGACATCCCGACACAGGAGGAGGACGTCCCTGAGGGAGGAGGAGGAGGACGTCCAGGCGGGAGGAAGAGGATAAGGACGTCCTGACGGAATGATGAGGAGGTCATTATGGCGGGAGATGGAATATTGTGGACCAAGGCGACTGAAGGAACCATAGCGAGAGTGAGTCCGTGATACTTACGGGCAGGTGGAAGGGGTCCGTCCGTATTGGTTGTGACGGGCAGGTGGAGAAGACGAGAGAAAAAAAACAAACTAAATAACCGAAGGCAGACTTTGATTAATTGGTTTATTAATAAATTGATGTGTTTAAGTATGCATGTAGTGTTTGCTGTCAGTAAACGTACAGAACACCTCCAGGAGATAACCATGACAAGTACTCCTGCGTCTTCTGTTATCTTAATGTTATCTTAAGTACCGTCCTAACCTGTGGACCACTGATGAGAACTGGTCATCCCCCCCAGTAGCCCAGGTCCCAGTGGGATGTAGCCTGCAGACCCGGTATAATTCACCAGTATCAACAAATACTGTTAAATCTTGTGAACTGTTGCGTCAGGAGGAATCTTGGCGCTTTGACTTGTCGGTGATGCAGGTCTGTGGTTGCGGTCGTATGGTCGACCGTGGGATCTGGGGGTGCGAGAGGCGGCCGTTTCATGGAACCCAGAGTAACCTACGTGCCTCGCCAGGTGGACCGTGAAGCCCACGGGAGGCGAAGTAAACAGACACCGGGGAATGGGGTGGAGGGCGACCATTGTCTCGGCTCCTAGTGTGAGTCCTCTGGGTCACCCACAGAAAACGGGAGGGCCGGTGTGGCAGGAAGCACGCGCCAGGTAATGACGCTCGCCTTCCCTCGCATAACTGTAAACGCAAGATTGAATCACATTTTTTGCTCCCAGTATAAATTTCCTCCCTAAATTGTGGTGCAATTAGAACTTCTCCACGGGACTTTGTGTGGAATATTCATCTAGAACCATGGATGTGCTGTCCACTTGTGTCGAGAGGCAGAATGTTCCATTAGAATGTCTTATGGTCTTACGGTGAGTAAATGTACGTCCGGGGCATCACGTGCGTCTACCAGGCCGGCACGCGCTCTCAAAACAGCCCAGGTGTGTGTTACTGTGGCCACGACCCCTCACCTGGAGTGTTCTAATGTCAGTGGGACCGGTAGTGTGTAGCGAACAGCATGTGGCGTCCCACAGGACCTTTATGCTCCCTCATTCATGTACACGTTGCTCACATGGATGCATTTGCACGATGGAGGTATGAAAGCGACCCTTTTGAACAGACTCTGGAACTGGGCCACCGTGAGTTACATGTCCATCAACCAGACCACGACTACAGTCATGCACATCAGCCACTCTTCCAGCATTGTCCTACCCCTTACTGTCTCGCTACGCCCCTAACCTCCTGCGGGTTGCTCAGGCCACCAGGCTTCTCAGTTTCATTCTAGACGGTATAAACTTCAGGTTGGAAGGACCATGTCCTTATCATCGTAAGATCTTCCAGCTTTCGTCTCTATTTCCTTCGTCGGCCCAGGACACTTGGCCTCCCTGTGCCTCAGCTCTAGAACATCTACATTACTTTCATCCTTACCAAACTCGTCCACGCCTCTCCCTCCTGGTCTTCCTACCTATCTGTCACACAACAGGGCCTTACATAAGCGTAGACGAAGAAGGCTTGCACGGTCATGCTCGACTCTCCCGCTCCGCCTGTCTGTAATAGATGCTGAACACGCTACTCCCGATCACCTGATCCTTGGTTGACAGTTCGGGAAGAAGCTACTGAACTATTCTCGCAAGCATCACCTGCCACGCGAGGTCCCCTTGTCCCCGAGTTGCATACCGCCAGCACAGCCAGATCAAGCCCATCCTGATCATCGTAAGCGTCAGCAATAATTAGATTATTATCAACAACTCAGGTCTTGTGTGCTGTTAAGTAAATCTTTCTTCTGGATTTTTTTGTCTTACTGTTTATAGTGTGTGTATTTCTTGTTTTCAATTTATGGCTCCAGTGACTTCAATAAAACCTCTATTATCATTATTATTATCATTATTATTAATCTGGTGTAGTGAACGTCGTGATTTGAGGACAGATATGCCTGCTGAGGCAGGAGGAGCAGTAGAGCGGGGGCTGCCCTCCCCCACCTCCAGACCTCAGCTTCCTGTCGACGCCCCTCAGGCCACCTCGCCAGCCAGCCTCTCATAATCTGTTGCGGGAGGCAGTGAAGAAGGTGAGAACTTGAGGAACATGCGGAGGGAGAGAGCGGACTTAGGGAACGTGAGAGGAGGGGAGACGGAACCTGGGGGAAGTGGAGCAGTAGTAACCATACTGTACACTGGAAATACCAAACAAAAACTTCTAGCTGGTTCATTATTAAGAGAAGTGCAAGAAAATCTTTGCCTGAAACTTGAAATCAGCGAAGACAAAATACAGACGTTTCCAAGGTGTTGACAGCAAGCTTAACCATGGAACAGTTGTTGGTTTCCACGGAGCCTCAAGAGCCCAGGGAGAGATCCACTCATCCATGGACTGCACAGTGAATAGTTCCTAGCTTAGCCTAGCCAAGCATAGCAGATTCAGTTGTGAATAATATTTAGCCTAGCCAAGCTTAGCGGACCCAGTATGTTGGGAGTGCATAACTAAGGCGTTAGAAATACACCAACAAAGCTTCCACACTCTTTATGACTTTGCACCAGAGACCTGCACACTCTGAAACAGTCGTAATACTTTCCTTTACTTTTCCTTTTCAACCTCTTCTTTTCCTTCAGTAAACCTATAGTAAAAAAGTGGGGGACACCAACTTTCATTGTATTTTAATCTCTCACACCTAGGCACCAGGCCTTCCTGGTGCCCGCCATACACTCCTTGGCACGTTATATTTTTTCCTCGTATTTGATAAGGTCCTCATTAAGTCGGCTGACCCAACGGCGTATCCAACCCGGTCATCAAATGTTAGTGCTGAAGCTTATGGGGCAGGTGGTCGCGTCCTGCTCACGTCAACAGTGACATGGAAAGTGAAATGATCAGTCGGATCTTCATAGCACCGGTTGACCATCCTTCGGCAGGCGCCAGTATAAGCCAAAGCTCATTAAGGAGGAGTTACCATCCATCAGGAGGCCTCAGTATAAGCCAAAGGCCGGTCAACAGGAGTAACCATTGCCCTCTCCACATCCAGGGCCGGAGCCTCCCGCGGCACCACAGGATTCCAGTCATGCTTCACTGCAAATTAAATATAAGAACTTCTAGAGGCGTCCCGGGTGTTGTTTTGCAAGTCACGAGTGTCCTATTCAAGTGATGAGCTTTTGGTTCCCCAGTCCTCTGACACAGGCATCAACCCTCGCCCTTACTGCCTCGCGTCAAGATGCCCTTGTTCTTACAACTTGCGCTTCTGCAAACAGTCCTCTCAGAAATTAGTCGAGTTTTAACCCCACAGGAACCGTAGATAAAAACTCACCGTTCAGGGATTGGTCTTTTGTTATAATGAATGTAAAAAACTTAGGTTATGAGTGACGAGTCAGACGCCTGTGTGGAGTAAAAATGGCCGGCCGTCAAGTTGTTAAGGAGCAGCGAACGTGTCGCCACCACACCAGTGATCAGCATTTTTGCCACTGGAAAGACAAGAAAGTAATGACACCCTGCGGGAGCCAATCTTCCTCTCTTGTAAAACAACACTCGAAAGTGACGCATCATGGAGTCTTGAGGTCAAACAAAACAAAATATTTGCGATTGCACTGCTTGTAGTGGAAGCAAAAGCGTTGAACTGACGCAGGCAAGCATATTCAAACTGTTTACATCAGTAATGACCTTAGCAAGGTGACTAGTAGACCTTATATATGTCATATAAACAGGTGATTATCTTGCGACTCAGAGAAGTAGGAAAGGTAAGATTAGGGCGACGTGCTTGTGATATTAGTAATGTAAAAAAGAATAAGGACGGGAAGAGAGGAAATGTGTGCCAGAGGAGGTTCATATTCATGGAAATATGTGGTCAGCTTCACCTTGTTGAATAATCAACAGACAGGCAGGTTAGGCGTGGGGTCGTCAACCTTGTGTATACTCGGAGGCGACACCCAGCAACCCTCTAGTGAGCTTTAAAGAAAATCCCCATGTCTCCTCCCTGATCCTCTTGAGGTATCGCCACTCACCTAGGCGAAGCTGGAAGATGAAGTGAGGGTGTGGCTCTTTCCCACTTCCTGGGGTGTGTGTTGGACGCACCCACGCGGAGCCACTGCGTTGCACCTCGGTATTTTCTTATCAAAATTTGTCTGTGGTCGTAAAGAGTAATAAGAAATATCACATAGCATGCTGTATTTATAAGCCATTATTTCTCACGTTCAGATGCAGTTTATAAGAACTGGAATTATAATGAATGGGAATTAAATAATTACTATAATACCGTGTGGCAAGTGCGGAGCCATCTGGCGTCCCGTGGATGACACGCGGCCAATTAACATTAAGCTTATTCATCGTACGCCTCTTTGGCGTTCCCCCCATGGACAGGTCCGGGAGGGAGGCCATGACTCCTTGCCACTTCCAAGAGAAGAGCCTCAGTGGATTTTTTGTTTGTTGCTGTTATAGAATATACCTTTATCGGTGAATTTTTAATGTAGATATTTATCTTTGAAAAGTGGTCAGTATCGTACGTCATTACTCAGTATGTGGAAAAGCCGTATATTTGTTTTTCATATACAGTAGAGACTCGATTGAATATTTTTTATAGTATATTGAGCAAGATTAAACGCTGCAGCTTGTGCTTCGTCACGTCATGTACTGTCATCGGCATCTTTGTTGCTTATAAATTATCCTGAAAATAAATCTTTACGTTTAATAAACCTTGAAAGCAGTTCCGCCTGCCTTGTATTGTTACCCTAATTAATTCATTAATATTGGCTATTAACAGAGCAGCAAGGTATAAATAAGCCTTTAATGACTGTGTCGATTCACTTAGAATCGGAAACTCGAGAGAAAACTTTGTGAAACATTAACTAAGCGTCATGTGCTAGCATACATTCTACTTGTATTGAAGAGCCCTGGCCGGAAAGCTTCGTATAATTATCATAGACACGGCCACTTGGGGCTAATAAAGGTAATTTGGCCAGTCCTAAGGCGAAGCAGGCGACGTTTCTGGCCGTTAGAGCAGTCAAGTGTGAGGGTGAACTTAGCGGACCCGTGCGTCGTGATCTGGGGAGGATTAAAAAGATACTCGCAGCCGTGTGCTGGGGTCATCTGCTCTCTCTCTCTCTCTCTCTCTCTCTCTCTCTTTACGTTGACTTTCAGCATCGCATTTGTGTTCCTGGTGACTCACAGTACACTTTCGTGGTCCAAGGGCTTGACACCCCTGTTACCTTATGACACAGCAGTGTACGTGGACCTTCCTGGTGACTCAGCAGCTCGTGTACTTGTTCTTGGTGATTGAAACTGCTCTTGCATGTACCTGCTAATTAGCATGTTGTTCACAACTTGTGACTCGTGTATGTTTTGCGACTGTTAGCGAAACTGTATCGAACCTTCAGATATCTTCGTGCTTCATTCCTCATAAGGAAAATGTATTGAACCTGGGGTGCACTAATTGAGGGTCACATTTATTAAATGGGCTGTATCGAACCTTTCGCTAATTTTGGTTTATTGATTCTAACGATGGATTATCGAGCGCCCCGGCCCGTTTATGCTTGTTGCGGTTCATTGTTATTAATAAAAGGCGTATCGAACCCTTGTATACGTTCGTTGTAGTTCATTATTGTCACGGAAACTATATCGAACCATACGGGTACGTTCCTTGTGATTCTCTGGTCTTAGGAAGCTGTACAGAACCTTCTGGGTACACTCATTGGTTCATTATTTGTAACGAAGCTGTATCTAATCATTCCTTTAGCACGCTTATCGTAATTTGTCGATAGTTGCAGAATAATTTCATTAATAAAGATATTTCATACAAAATAAAGCCACAGCCATTATAATATCACTACTGGAGTTTGTGAATAAGGATGAAATAACGTATGCTGCCGCTGATGTGGGGCGTTCGATAACCTAGTTGTTCAAGTGTTTAACTTGTCAGAGTGGGCGTGACATCACCTTGATGAGCTAGTGTTTGTGTACACCCCAGAGGCTTTTCCCCGGAAGTTAATCCCCCCTGAGTACGACGGTACGACCCTGGTGCACGTCAGCACGACCCTTAGGTATAATATCCTTGTGTTTGATGTGGCCATTAACGGTTGGGTCAGAAGCTGATGAGATTTCATAGCGAGAGGCTTCAGCGGTAGGTTTGGAGTGTGTTGTGAGTGGCTTCACCAGTATCCCGTCAAGATAGGCTGGTGATGGTGAGGCCAGCTGTCACTATGGAAGAGGAAGCCGGCGTCAAACATTTACACTTATTGATTGCTTTCTACCTTCTGGGCCGCCATGGCGTATCTCTGCTCATAACTGTGGTGGTCGGCTTCCAGGACACATTATTATTATTATTATTGTTATTATTATTGTTATTATTATTATTAATATCATTATTATTATTATCATTATTATTATCATACGTATTTAGGAACCTGGGTAGTAAAGCCGTTTGTCTGTAAAAAGTTTATGCCTAATGTGCCAGAGTGAGCTAACCCACAATTGTCTCTTTCCCACAGGGTCGGCATGCCGGCGTGACCTGCCCTCTAGGGCTGGCCCCAGGCCCTCCACACGCCCTCTGCCGCCCGCACGCCCGCTATGGCCAGCCCGGCAGACATGGGCGAGGCCAGTGTGGGGCGATGGTCGCGTACGGCCATGGGGGGCCAGGGCGCGACGCGTCCTGGGAGGACCGAGTGCGTCGACAGGAGGGATGAGTGCGTTGGTGGGAGGGCAGAATGTGGTAGTGGGAGGAGAACCAGGCGCCTTGCCCACACTCACGCCCTCAGCTGGGACTCAGGTCATCCTGTGTTAAGAAACAGTACTCGGGAGCAGCCGTGTGTACAGAACATGAGTGATAACGACTGTGATGTAAGTGAGGCAGCAAGAACTAACGTGTGTCATGTCAGGGAGAACATGTCACTCTCGTGGTGGTCGATGGTGTCACGTCTGTCGCTTGGCCCATCTGGTGTAAATAACTCGTGTCGTACTTGTCGCCGTGGGGCGCCGGGCAGGTCGTGTTGGCCAGTGTGGACGACGACCTGGGCACCGCTAAGGGCCTACTTACCCATGCTGCTGCTGCTGCTGCTGGCGTCTGCTGCATCTACTCAGGGTGAGTACCTCCTCCCTTAGTACATTGTTAGCGATGAGTTACATGCCGGAATCTGGTGAGTACATGGCAGACCCTAGTGAGTACGAGGCAGGGGTGAGTACATGGCATAGCCTGAGTGTAGAGAAACTTCGATCGTGAGAGAAAGGTGAGTGGATGAGGTATTGGGCGTGAGGGAGCGCCTCCTTCCGGGGATTGTGTGGCCAGGATCCTCACCGCCCCAGGAAGTCCCTTGCATTGTCTCCCGCACCTCCAGGAAGACGCCTGAAGGGCGCCTCCATCATTTCCCCGCGGATATCCTCGGGAACTGAATGTTTTCTGGCCTGCCCCATCATTTTTTTTCCCTCTGTATTCAACCCGTTTCTTGTGAAAGGTGCTGCCACTATCTCTCTTATTCTTTGGAGTTGAAAAAAAAAAAGCCGGCTTGTGTTGTGTACTTTCCTGCCTCAGGGCGGCCCAGGACGTGGCCATCGCCTGCCTAGGTGGCTGGGTGGCCCAGGGCCCCGAGTTCTGTGCCACCCCCTGGCACTGCGGTACATGTGATCACCAAAGCAGGTCCCTCTCATTCTTCTGTCCGAGTTGAACCTTGTGCTTCCACCTCCCTGGCCACCCTCCCCAACCTCTCCTTCCTCTGTACTCGTCCTCCTCATCCCATTGTGGCGTGTCTGGTAATCCCCCTCGAGCAGCTCTTGGCGAGTGACGGCACTCCTGCCTGTATCATCATCATAAAGGATATTCTCACGGTCCTGTGGTTTCCCCTGGTATCGCGAGACACAGTACTCTAATAACAGGGAGAGTAGTCACACCCCGTTCAGAATACGCTACGCTCTTCAGATTATAAGACTTCATGAGGGATAAAGAAAGAAAAAACTAGAATGCATGCAGAGATTAGCAACAAAACTAGCGCCGTCGTTCAGGTATAAACGTTATGAGAAAAGACTCAGTGATCTGACATTGCTTTAAAGAAATTAATAATCCAAGGAACCTGTGACGAAATAATTATTCTCGGTGTATTTCCTCCACGTTAGTTTGAGATACTATGACGAGAAATGACGTCAAAAGAGAGGTGTCGTGAAAACGTGGAGGAGTATCAGTACAATTAAATCACGGCTGGACAAATGCTTTGATAATGATGATTGTCTGTGAGTAATCCTGTACAAGGTAAAATGATATACACATTTTGATTTTTTTTTTCCTTAGAGTGGCGACAAAACTGCTCTCTCTCTCTCTCTCTCTCTCTCACCGACAGATCACAAGGTGATTTCCAGACATCCCCTCCTGTATGATATCATCCTCCCTCTTGGTTATTCTCCTGCCGGCTACCTCCCCCACCTTCACAGCACGACCCCCTCACAGCATGACCCCTCCCAACTACATTCTCCCCCCCCCCTCCTTCCGCCTGCCCCTCCCCTGTAGGACCAGCTCCCCATTACGTCAAGAATCGAGTCATTAGAAAAACGATAATCGAGGCATCACCAGCCGGCCGTCCTGCCCACACCCACCATCCACCCCTGCCGCCCACCTTGCCCACACCCACCACCCCTTGCCACCCACCAACCCCCTCCATCCGCTCCGTTAAGCCCCCACAATTTCCCTGGCTGACTGCGACTTTAAGCTCGATCAAGCTGGGTCACTGTGGGCCAGCACCAGGGGCCATGGGTCGCGGTAGTTCCATGCCTAGGGCCACGGTAGGCTCACACCAAGGGCCATGGGCCACGGTGGACCATGGGAGACGTTGGGCCAGCAGCGGGAGGGGAGGGGAGGTGCTGGGGAGAACACGAGTTCTCCCCCTGCGTCACCCGAGGCCGGGGGTAATGAGGCAGCGGGTTCCGTCGTAACGTTATTGCTCTGCCATGCAGATGAGACCCGTCTGCATTCATAGCAAATTGTGAAATTATCCTTGAATCTTTCTCCGGGCTCCTCTCCGCCCACACCCTCACCCCCACCCTCTCCCCACGTGACCCTGAAGCTCCTCTCCCCCTTACACACCGCCCCTCACGACCACTGGGGCTGGTGGGGGGTGGAGGGGAGAAAGGGGGCAGGACAACGGTACTGTTACTGCGGGACACTGACTGTGGTCTGCCATAGTGGAGGGTCCCGGGGTGCTTCACTCTGTCTCCTCAGGGTGGGTGGGGTGGAAGGTTTGAGGGGGAGGTCTTCTCCCTGTCCCCCCAGAGTAGGGTGGAGGGGTTCGGGGTGCTTCTCTCTCTCTCTCTCTCTCTCTCTCTCTCTCTGAGGGACGCTTCACACTGAAGGCCAGGTGAGTCGGCCGGTCTGATTCTGACTCACTCACCTGCCCCTGGGCCACACTAGGAGTGCCCCTGCCCACCGGACTCTCACAGTCCAGGACCCCCCACCCCATCCCACCACTCCCTCCCTAGCTCACCTGCCAGGAGGGGACCGTCTCCAGGCACTGATGAGACGCAGATTAATAGTCCGGTTCTCACCTGGACTCGAGGGGAAGTGTGCTGGGTCAGGTGTCTGCATGACAACACTCTGCTCAGTCAGTGTTCACACTGAGTGGCGGTTTGCCTGACCACTGGAAAGCATCAAGTGTTGGTCTGGGCTTGGCTAGCAGGTGGTCGTGAAGGTCATGGTGCGCTGACCTCATCTGACCCGGGCAGCGAGGTCGCCACCGTCAGCAGGTGTAGGTGCGTGTGTTGATCAGTGCCCGACCGGGTTGCCAACGTTGGCCGCACAGTGCGTGTAGTACGGAGCGGCCTGTCGGGCACTGCCTGGCCTGATCGGGGTAGGAGGCACCTCGCTCCTGAGAGCAGAAGACGCAGTAATATCCGTGAGAGAGAGAGAGAGAGAGAGAGAGAGAGAGAGAGAGAGAGAGAGAGAGTTACGGTGTGAGAGGAGAGGTTTGGGGGAGGGGTGCAATTTGTAAGGTGAACTGTTTTCCTCGAAGATGAAGACGGGTGTCAGAAAGTTTCATTATGGCGTTACTTTATTTCACACAGCTTCGTTTCCCAATGTTCGCCACAGTTTACCTCGACTACACTTTAACCTAACGACTCGGGAAAGGTTGTTTCCCGCAGAAGTGCACTTTTTCCTCCCGCCTTATTGCCACGTTTTCCCCCTCAGCGAGGTAGCAGCAGGAACAAAAAACTGAGCCACTGAGGAAAAAAACTCTCGCTTGGCTCCCTCCTCTCTCTCATCTATTTTGTGAAGTAATAGTACAGGAGGGAGGAATTGCCAACCTCCCCTCCCCAACTCCCACCCCTCATAGTCACGTGATATGAGAGGCAGTAACTACGTGGGCAGTATTTCTTCTCCCCTACACCAGGGGGGTAACACAGTTACTTCTTGCCTCACCGAAAGACCATGCATGGCGCTGCCGTATCCCGCTCAAGAGATGTAGGCTACATTAAGGATATGTGCAGGGTGAGTAGAGGAACTTGTCTCATTAGAAGAGACGTTTGCTCTCACCTGACGAAGTTACTGCCGGAGCTGCAGCAGCTGGGAGGAAGGCCGCCAGGATGTGTCTAAACACAGATCGAGGCACTCACCTCCTCATCGATTCAAAACCGGGGATGACCCAGTTGCCAAAGGGTTCTCATCAATCGTTGATGAGCGAGTGGATGGACGCAGCGATGTGTGTGTGTGTGTGGTGCGCCTTTTTCCTTTGCTGTTCCATCCTGCTCGCATGCTCACCCCCCATTCAGCATACCACTGCATTTGAGCGTATCGTTGCAGCAGTCAACTTTAATTTGAGATCCCCTGTTAAACCTTACCTGGTAATTTCCTCTAAGTAATTCAGTCCTCTAATTTCACTCCAGATTCTGTTGGACGACATCGGGTGATTTTGTGAGGAACTTAAGAAAATTGGCTTCCTTGACGTGGGTCTTTTGTCCCGCAGGTCGACCACATCTTTTACGGTATAACATTGTCTGTTCGCGGGTCACGTGAGGGTTTTTGTTGATCCTTTTATAACGAGCGAAGTTGATGATGGTTCTGTGGTGGAGAAGCTGCCAACCCGGGGCCTGTGGTTGGTGCTGTGGTGGAGAGGCTGCCAACCTCTGGGTCGTCTGCTTGGTGGTGTGGTGGAGAGGCTGTCATCGTCATCTTGGGGTCTTGTGGAGACGGCAGCAGTGAGGCATGTGATCTCCGGCCAGCTTCGGGGGGGAGGATAGAGTGTCGTGGATGTGTAGGGGGAGGGGGAGGGGGTGGGGGGGGGGCATGTAGTGTGAGGTAGGGAGGGAAGGGTGATGGTTTATGCATGGGGTCCTGCTGGTGGCCCTGCCTTCCACCCTGGGTAATGTCACCACGTCTGCTGTACTTGAAGCCCTTCTCACACCCTCTTGTCTTATACTTTATCGCGCCACAGCTCCCCATTCCACAACTTTCTGTGTCACAGCCTTCCATGCCCCTGCTAGATGGAGGGGGCACCTGCCTGAGGTATCTCATGACACACACACAGTATCAACAATGATGTGTTGTCAGGGTAAAGTGTGGGTTGTGGTGTGTTGTCAAAGTGTGGGTTGTAGTGTGTTGTCAGAGTAAAATGGGTTGTGGTTTGTTTTCATGTCAGTGATCTGACCAGGTTTGACCAGCTGCAGGATGACTTGCGTTCTGGTCCTCCCTGGTTGCTCCCTAACCCTTGTCTCTCAGTGTACCCACAATGGATATTGTGGGTGGCAGGCCCTGAGCGGTCGGTGGTGGTTGGTGGGTTTTGGGGCTGTGGGTGGCGGGTGATGGGCTTTGCGGCTGTGGTTGTCAGGATTGTAAGTGGTTGACTTCGATGTTGTTGGTCACCAGCGGGCACTGTACTGGTCAGACGGCTGACCAGGAGTGTCGTGGCAACTCACAAACACGAGTATCACCGCTCACCATCCACTGGCCTCCACACAGGGATACGAGACAACATTCCGCCGGTCTCTACAACGACAGTAGGGGACTGGATTTAAGTCTTCCCTGCCTCCGCCAGGATGGCATCCGTAGGACATCGGCAGGAGAGTTCATAAGAAACAGCTGCTGGCGCGCCAGGTCCCCTTCGAAGAGGCACTCCACCGGTTACTGCTAGCAGTGACTTCGCAGTCGTGGCCTCGCCTGAGTAGGCCTCTCTCTCTCTCTCTCTCTCTCTCTCTCTCTCTCTCTCTCTCTCTCGTCAGAAGGTTCCTCCCGCCCGTCCCTTCCTCTCTCTAACATTTCAGGAACATTCCTCTCCGCCCCCCCCCCCTCCCCCTGCTGGCCAGGGTGTTGACCCACGCCTGTTTTCTGTGTAATCTCTGTCCGCGCTCATCACATGGGTCAGGTCACGGGGTCACTCAGGGGTAAGTTAATTACTGGGAGGCGCGGGGGCCTCACTCACGGACGCCATCCGCCCGGGTCGGGTACCTGCAGGGTCTCTCTCTCTCTCTCTCTCTCTCTCTCTCTCTCTCTCCCTCTCTCTCTCGGGGGGAAAACGTTGTCCTGTACATTCCCCCCCCCCCCCC
>JAYMFT010377594.1:0-20893 GCA_038088735.1 Panulirus argus | reverse complement strand
TTTCTTAAGAGCTATATATAAAATATTTAGGTAACTCACAAAAGTTTTACTTCAGGATACTGCCATAATTATCATTATGTTATTATTATTAATATGATATGATTACTCTCTTTTATGTAATAAGCATTGAAAAGATTTATGTAATAAGCATTGAAATTATATGAAAAGCTGTGCTCCATACTTTGTTTACAAAGTCTGAGCAAAATAAATTGAGTCTGAGTCACACACACACACACACACACTCTCTCTCTCTCTCTCTCTCTCTCTCTCTCTCCCTCATTCTCTATCTCCCCCTCTTTCTCCAACACCTTTGCTCTTCTTCCAACACATAAACCTCCCAAATGCACTCTTTCACTTCGAAGAACTCCTCCCTCCCTCCCCTCCCCACACCGTTCTTAGTTCCCACTTACTGGCTGGGGCGCCGCTCTCTTCCTCTGGTCGTGCATCATCTGCGGGATCTGGTTGAAGCCCTTGGGTCGGCGGTAGTCCTTGGGCGGGTCGCGGACCTCCTCCAGGCGGACACCGGCCTTGTGGCGCCTCAGGTACTTGTGGGCCTCCTGGTTATTCATGTGCACCTGAAGGGAGGATGGAAAAGCGTACAAAGCGTGTGGTGGAGAGGTGTACACACGTTGCGGTATGCGTTCGAGACTGTAAGAGGGAGACAGACTGAACAATCGATAATGCTAATTACCTAATAATCTTCAAATTTTCATCACTAAACGATACAAGTGGTCCAGTATGGTCCCACCCGACAATGCCAAGAACCACAGTCAAATCTACAAAGGACAAAGGAAATCCAACAGCCGGTACACAGGTCTTCTTGAAGAGTTGAGGAAAACGGGATCTCCCTTACGTTCTGGGAGAACATGATGAGGTCCGTCATTCTCTTGCTACTGGTGTAGCGGCCGATGTCCTTCGCCGCCGGCTTCTCCGGGACCGCCTCCTTCTCCTTCCTCTTCTTGTGTCGACCCCAGAACTTCTGGATGATGATCGCCGCCTCATCAGCGGTGAGGCCTTCCTCCTGTAGAGGGGACAAAGGAGGCCCTTTGTTAAGTGGTGTCGTGGTTACACACACACACACACACACGAACACACGGGGAAAGAGCAGTGGATGAACGGAATGAACAGAGATGTTCAAATTATGAATTTAGTCAGCACGCGAATGACTGAAAAACTTAGAACAGAAAAAGTTCAGCAAGAGATGTAGCCCCACGAGTGTGGAAACCCCCCTTCCTGTACAGTACAAATATGTAATTACATACACAAGCAAACAGGTCATTTACAGAGGACCTGATTAGCATTCATGGTTCTCGTAATGAGATGATTTTTTTCAAGTATAAGTGCAACGAGACCTATAAATGTTATGACCAGGAACTTCTAAATTATCGGCTCATTCTACTTCTGTTTTACCCACTTAAGCTGTCAGCTTGAGCCATGGTTATTACACGCTTCGTGTCGCAGTATCAAGACGTACAGTTCACTCATCTACCATTACTCATCTCCCTTGTAGTCAATCACTGCTATAAATGCGTACCCTTTTCACCACCACAACCACTATACGCCACCAACGTCCACCACAGACAACACAAATCGACATCATCACCACCACCACTACCACCACCACTACTACTACTACTACTAACCCTCACCACCACTCACAGCCGCTCTCCAACATTACCTGCAGCGCCTTGGACGCCTCCTCCGCGTTGTCGATGTGTTTCTCCACCAGCCTGCTCAGCCTCTCCTCCAACGCTGGTCCCCACTCCTGACGGGCACGGAAGCCACGGAAATCTGCAACACGAGGGGTAGGGGTGAGGCAAGGTAGGAGAGATCGGTGAGAGATAATGACATAGGAAATAAGTGAGAAACATAAAATCACAGAGACAGAGAAAGGAATGAAGATACGTACGCGATGGGAGACAGAAGTGCTAAAGAATGTTACACTCGTATAAAGAAAGTAGATGTAATAGAATGTAATAATCATCAGAGGAAAATGGCTAAGACACAGGGAAAATAAAGCTAAGGATAATGAGAAACTAGAATGAGAAGGAGACTTAAAATATAATGCCGGAAACGTGAGATAAATCATCAGAATGAGAGATAATGGAAATTAAAACGCAGTAGAGATAATAATGTGAAAGATAGGCAAGAATGGCGTAAAACACAGAGATGAAAACTGGACAGAGAAGGAACAAGAAGGAGAACTGGGGAAAAGACAGAAATAAGGAAAAGGAAGAGCAATAAGGAAGAAACTTAGAAAGAATATGAAGAAAGATAACGTGAATACAAGGCAAATTGCAGCCGGTGAGAGAATACAGGAGGCAAATACAGTAACTAACATCAACATTTCTACTGGCAGGCATCTGTTATCGGGATGAATTACTTTGGCTCCTAGCAGCTCCTAGCTGGTGTGATACATCCTTCGGTTATCATCAGGTAACCAAAACAGGTGTTTCGTCACTCGCAGGCAGGTGCTAGTAACTAGACCACCAACTAACTGGATGTTAATCAGTTATGGTAGGAGCCGAGTCTTCCTAAACTACAGTTCCTACGAGTAACTGGTCAGGTAGACTACAGGTTTAACATGCTGGGTACAGAGTACATGATAAATACAGCTCCTTTGGGCTAAAGATCTGGAGACTCAAAGGTTCTTGGATGTAGAATGGTCGACTGAGATACCTCCATCAAGGTATACAGTTTCCATGGGCTGGGTTGCTCTCTGAAATATAACTACAACTGTGGCAGATTACATGTAAGGTAGGATACAGTCTCATGGGGTTCTACAGTCCATACAGTCGAAAGGTTCCGGCATGCTACAGGACGAAGCAACAGTTGACAAACAGGTTCGAAAAAAGGAGAGGGAATTTGTGCTGAAGAACTCCATGGAAATCGTTACACAAGTCTGCATGCAAGTCGCACAGGCTAGCGACCACAGCCAAAAATATCCGTCAAGTGAGTAGTAAACGGCTGTCCATCACTGCGGATGTGGTGATCAAAGGTGCGCAGGATACAAGGCTACATGCTCGGGTACGTAACGTACTGTCGACGTAGGTCGGGCAAAGGAAGGGTACAAATCGAGTCACTACTTCAACGGAAGAGGTGGCGACTTGAGCCGCCAAGAGGGAGGCTAAAAGATCTTCTGTTTACTCAATCCTACAGTTTAGATGCAGGAGGGATCAAAGGATATGCTCTAAGGATATACTGGGAGGCTAGGGAAAGGCTTTGGAGGATGGCCTCAATCGGCTTTTTTCCTCCCTCAACAAGCGCTCCTCTCACAGGCTGAGGGTGTTCGGGACGTCGTCTTACGAGACTGGATGATAATGGCGGCCTCCTCCTCCGTCAGGTCCCCGTCCCTCATGGCGTCCTTCAGCGCCTTGTTGCTATCCTGGGAGACCTGACGCATCGCTTTCCACCCCTTGTCGTCGGGCGAGGCCACCTTGGGCGGGGTCGCTTTGGGCGAGGTGACCTTGGGCGGGGTCGCTTTGGGCGAGGTGACCTTGGGCGGGGTCGCTTTGGGCGAGGTCACCTTGGGTGGGGTCGCTTTGGGAGAGGTCACCTTGGACGAGGATCTCACTTTGGGCGAGGACACCTTGTCGTCTTTCTCCACGGAGGACTGGGCTCCCATGGCTCCCATCATCTTGGCCTTCATC
Source organism: Panulirus argus (assembly GCA_038088735.1). Classification (NCBI taxonomy): domain Eukaryota; kingdom Metazoa; phylum Arthropoda; class Malacostraca; order Decapoda; family Palinuridae; genus Panulirus; species Panulirus argus. Next base: position 17,243 of record JAYMFT010377594.1, on the reverse strand, counting down.
CACTGACCTAGAGGAAACAACTGCCTGCACTAGACAGAACTAAACACACACCTCCTGGAAGCTCCTGACCTCCACAAGGCCAACAGCAAGAATGGGGGAAACTGGAATGACATAATCTCTGGCAATTCTTATAAAAAAAGAATGAGAAAATAATAATGTATCATGGCAAAAATTATCACTAAATGGTTACTTGATATGATACAGGTACTGTCTATAAATACATCTCCACAAACTGGTAAAATTTTGCTGATGGAAAAGCCAGACATCAAGAAAATAAACGCATTTTAGAGTCTCTTTCAACTCTGCAAAAGTGATGAAGGATTCTCCGATTATAAAGCAGGAAAGATGGCCACTTCCATATCCTTTTGTATTCACCCGACGACCTCATTTCAAATGAACCAATAAGCTATGCTGAAGATACGTGTACGAGAGAAAGCATAGACGTAAAGACCCAGCCTCGAGAGAGAGAAAGAGCCTGGTCGGGGAGCAGCTCCTCCCTCGTGAACCTCGAGAGCTCATTCTACTGAGAATAAACGAAAGTAAATGAAAGACATGCCCGTATCCTATACGGATTAGCATCATGTATGATCTTATAGAGCGCATCACGAGAGCGACTGGGACTACTTTACATGACCTTGTGAATCCAGATGTACGTATACGTCTGTGCAAGACAGGTATACAGTCAGAAAAGCTCTACAGACTCAAGACAAGGCGGTGACTGACGCTGACGAAGTTTTCAGGGGCAATTTGTGGGTCACGACCTATAAAGCTACTCCTGGAGCAGTAAATACGTCACCTAGAGACATGTAAGAACCGATCTAGAACACGACCCGTACGGGATCTTCACCTGAATCGCAACTGACACACATCTACCCCAAAAAGACTTGATCTGTACTCGCCTTACGACAGATCCGCACCTGAATGATGTCTGCCATATGAACTGCATACACCTGCCTCACACCTGATCACACGTGACACACAGCTAATACATCCTTGGTCCAGAGATTATTATACATGAGATCTGAACGTCTCCACAGGACTCATACCTATGACCCCCACGCCTTCCAAAGAGTCCCAGTTTTTCCTCCCGGCGTTGAATCACATCTTTACCGCTCCTGCCGCTTCGTCATTCCAAAGCCCCTGACGGGACCCAAGACTTCTTGGAGACTTACCCGAGTCCTGGTGTTCCAACTTCCTCTTGTCGGGCGGAGGCGGCGCTGGGGCTTTCTTAGGCTTCTTCGCAGACTCTTGCATCTTCTTGGCCGTGTCCTCCTGGTACTTCTTCCTGATGATCCAACCTCGGGCGTACCTGTGGTGGGGGAGGAGGGGAAGGTGGGTGATCTCAATGGCTGAACGAGTATTCTCGGACGTCGAGACACAAAACATATTTCGACAAAGAGGACCAATGGTCCTCAATAAAGCTTTTGGAAAGCAGTACACACACTTGTAGGATGCAAATAAACGTCTTAGAGCCTTAGAGGGAAGAAAAAGATGCTTTTCAGTAATCTAAATAGTCCCATTCATCTGTACAGACCCCTCCACTTTCCGTTCGTGATGTACAGGTTGATGAAATGACCTGGCGGTGGTGGTGACAGCGAAGCAGGCCCAGCCACCGTCCTCGCACGAGTTCAACAAGGCTGTGAACGCACACTCACTCACTCACTCACTCACCTCTGAAGGGTGACGACGGATCGAGCGATGGCCCAGCGCTGCTTCTGATATCGGATCTTTGCCAGCCATCTCCTCACGCACGCCTGCACTTGGATTATCCGACGGATCTGCCACGAAACGACTGTCGTTAGTTGGCGAGGCACCGAATTGGGCTGAGGTGTTTAGGTCGTACTGGGGAGGGTTCATATATGGGTGAAGTTTGCTATAAAGGTACGGAGCGGATTCTGGTTTAGAGAGAAGTGGTTTTATTTAGTGTCTTCCGCGCGGCACTGGCTGCAAAAGGTGTCAAGTGTGTAACATAAACGTAGGTGATAAAGCTTTCAGTGTCTCTCTCTCTCTCTCTCTCTCTCTCTCTCTCTCTCCCTAACATGACCTGTGTGGGTATATAGCTTTACCCCTGCTGAAGTTTTGACATGAAACCCAACTCAAATTCCTGTCCATGACCTTGCCTGTCTCCCCGTTGCCGAACGAACTCTGACCTCACCTGCTTCTCATACATCTTGGTGAGGTACTCGACGTGGTAGTACTTGAGGAACACCTTGGTCTTGCCCAAGGCCCAGCCATCCATCTTGAGGCGTAGCAGCAGCAAGCGACAGTTCTCTTTCGAGGCGATGACTCGCTCGTCGAAACTAAAGGCCAGGAAGCAGTACCTGAAGGTGGGGAGAAAACATACAGATGAGTGGGTAAGGAGAGGCCAGGGAGGAGAGAAGCAGCTGTGGGAGTCAGAGACCAAACGTTGGACGACAGAAAGACCAGAAGAAATGTTCATATTCTCTCTATGTAAATATTATCTCTTTGTTTGGTAATTCCAATAGATCCAGCTGGATGCTTGTCCCCGTGTCTGGAGTGATCTTCCAGATAATTTGAAAACAAAGACCGTGATCACATAAACTCAAAGGGATGATGCAGTACCCCATCTATAATTGTTTTTAAAATCATACTTTGTCAGGAAACTTGCTCGAATAACACCCCACAGCACTAGATACTGACTGACTAGGAGGGGTTAGTGGTATCCATGAATAAAACCCATACACACACACACACACACTTGAAAAGACTGGGCCCCACGAGTGTGAAACTTCCTCCCCTCACAGCACAAATGATGATAACACCAGGCGACCTACAGTGGCTGAGACCAGCTCCATCTACTAACCTGCGGAGGAACTCGGCAAAGGGGATCCGATGGGAGAAGCCGTGTTGACGTATTCTGACCGTCTCCATGACACCAGCGTACCTGAGCTGCCGTTGTACCTAGTCAGGGTTATATGAGGTGAGTGACAAGTGACAATTAGGGGGAGGATATTGTATTCAATGGCCCTTTCTTAAGCAGTATACCCGTAGAGGTGCTGTGGTCTCACCTTTTTATTGTCGAAATTATTGGGAGCCTTCTCATCATTGGGCTTAATGCACCTGACGAAGTGTGGGGTGCCGTTTACCATCTTCTGCAGGAGGTCCATGAGGGAATACCTGAAGTAGGTGGCCACCGTCTGCTGCGCCTTCGTCTGCGAGGCTAGGCCCCGGCTGTCGTACTGCGTCTGGCGAAGAATGAGGGAGTAGAATTCTCCTTCAGGATGAGTGGCGTTGCGCCACTGAGTGTTAAAGAAGTACCTGTATAATATTTCCTCCCTTCATCTTTCGGGTTTTATCAAACTACAAAAAAGAAAAATCCTAAAATATCTTAAAGAAGTGTTTACGTAATATTCACAGTGATAAAAATGACTGATAAAGATGAAGAGATTCGTTCATTTCCTTACGCTTGATATTCGTTTTATCACAGATTTATCCAAAGAGTCCTGCAACAGGTTCTGTCTCGACTCTTGTGTTGCACAGTCGTATAAATCCTCTACTCTGGTAATCCCACTCAAAAAGCTGTAGGGGTCTTCTACTACGGTATCCTCACTTGTATGGGTGTCCCCTACCATGACGGTGTTACGTATGCGCACATACCTTAACTCTGCCTCCTCCAGGGAGTTCCTCATAGAATACTCTACCTTGGTGCTGCCGACGAAGGACTTGGGCTGTTTGCTGGCGAGAGTACTGCGTGGGGAGGTGCGGGGCGTGGCGTAGTACAGGTTGCCCGTCTTCGTCAGCGGACACTGGAAGAGGAACCTGAGGAAGGCACAGACGGAGGTCAGGTGTCACTCATTATATGGAGGTTTTTTTCGGCAGTAAAACACACATACACACACACACACACGGCTGTATCAGCTGGGAGTACCAGTAATGTGATACCTGTATCACACAAGCAAACAATGGACATGACGGATCTGAATTTGAAGAAAAAAAAAAACACAAAACAGCAGTTCACAACAGCCCTCCCTCACTACAGTCCTCCTGACGATCATCATCTCTAACTCTGGCATCTCTAACAATCGCTCCTCACAACCCTCCACCTCTGTCATTGCATTCAGCCGTCACCTACGGGTCTATAACGCTTCTCACAACTCAGAGCATAACATTCATCTTCTCAGCACCTCACAGTGTGTCGCTCCCTCCTCACCTCTGCGTCCCCCAGCTTCTGCCCACCACACCCACGCCCATCCCGAAGGCTCACCTGATGATATCGTGGGAGCTCTGCCTTAGGAGCTGGATGACCTCTGTGGGGAGGAAGTTCTTGTTCTTCTCGAGGAAGTGGAGCGTGTCGTAGGAGACCTTCCCGGCGAAGTGGCGGATGGTGAAGTCCAGACCCTGGGCCTTGGGCTTGATGTAGTACGGGGACTTGATGTTGTTGTGAAACTTCTCTGTACGGAAGAAACTCGCCAGATTACCAATTGTTATCTACTCATCACTCAAGATAACGGAATAGCTTATCACCTTTTTCCCTTTAAATCAACTAGTTCCACGAAGGTTCTCCAGTTTACTACACTCGTAACCAAATTCAAGAGCGGGCCATGACTCTACGAGTGTGACCTGTGGTGTGACGATTGCCCCCATGACCCCACAAGTGTGACCTGTTGTGTGAAAATTACCCCCATGACCCCACAAGTGTGACCTGTGTTGTTACAATTACCCCACCCCTCCCCCTGATCCCACAAGTATGACCTGTGACTCAAGTTGTCGTTGTCCCCCCCCCCTGAACCCATGGGTATGACCTGTTTTATGTTTTCCCCCTACGTGTACGACCTGTGTCACACGCAGGGAAGGGGCTAGGTGGGGGTGGTGGGTGGGGGGGGGCACCTACCGACGAGGGACTGGTCGGTGGCCTTGGGGAAGCGACTCTCCTCGTCGAGCAGCGCCAGCAGACCCATAGGCTTGGCCAGGAACATGTCCAGCACGGGCCGGTTGTCGGCGAACTCCACGATGTCCACCTGTAGGGTAGCGAGAGGCGTCAGGCTGGTGCGAGGGAGGTGTGGAGCAGACATGTTTGCGACGACTCACAGGTTCTCGTCCATCAAGAGCTCGCCCACACACCAATAACCAACAAACAACAACAACTAAGAAATCCACTGGCAGTGAAACTCGCTCCCTCAGAACCACGACTTCGACATCCCCCCCACCTGAGCGCAGCTCTTGCCTGACAGACGTTACTCTCACAGTTCGACGCTCATTCCTCACCTCAATGCCCTCCGCCATGTACTCCTGCTGCTCCCAAGTGAAGATGTGCTGGTTGAAGAAGTACTGGATCTGCTCGTTGGCGATGTTGATACACAGCTGCTCGAACGAGTTCGCCTCGAAGTTCTCGAAGCCGAAGATATCGAGCAGGCCCACGGCTAGGCTCTCCCCGCTGGAACGCGCGATTACGGAATCAGAGACGATATAGAGGTACGACTGTCTAAGCCAGATTTTTTTAACGTGCGTCAAATATAAAAAAAGAGAGACAGACAGACAGGCAGACAGACGGAGAGAGAGAGGTAAAGATATGATCTACTCCTGAAAGCCACCGGATCTCAAAGGAACTTACTAGACAATCCTGCAGAAGGAGAGGAGGCGGTTGATGTTATTGACGATCCAGTCGAAGAGCCGTCCGTACATGGCCTTGGCCATGGCGTCTCTCGTGGAGACGGCCTCTTCCACCGTGTTGTTCCTGGTGATGATCTCTCCCTTCGTCACAACGCTGTTCGAGGTCAGCGCCTCCGTCAGGTCCGCCGGGTCGATTCCCAGCAGCTCCGACACTGGGGAGGTAGATGGAAAGCTTAGATACGTTTTTGGGTCTGAGTTTTTGAGCGTGTTTTACAGTACGATACGTTGTGTCCGATCTCCAGCAATGGTGTGACCGTATGACACTGCAACCTGGGTTGGTTTTAAACCAAGAACTGAGTGATAGACAGTGTTGCTTCCACTTTTAATGAAGATTAACACTAGCTAAAGAATTCTATCGCATATGAGTTGAGGAAAGAGGTTCCCCTCGTCAGGTTTTTGGCTGCTGACAAAACTGGACTAAAACTTCAAGAATTATCGTAACATACGCGTTTCCCTGTCCACCTTCGTAGGTACGCTAGACGTTAGGAATAAACGGGCGGGTAAATGACGAAAGACACTGACGAGCTCCTCACCAACTTTGATCTGCTCGACGTTCTTGACGGCCGCTTGCTCCATGTTGTCCTTGTCGATGGTCTGGTAGAAGTCGACGTCCCCGAGGTTGATGATGGACGCGAGGATCCTGTACACAGAGTCGAGCTCGTCGTCCCTGAAGCCCAGCGACTTGAAGCCATCTACCACCTTGTTGAACATCTGCACGTTGGCCTGGATGATAAGTGTAAAGATAGCTCAGTAGATGGACGCATGATGTATCTGCTTCCCCTCTACATCCCTCGTGCGTCTGTCTCACTATCTTCATTTGTGCAAGTCTGCCTCGAAATGGTATTACTAACAAGCTTTCACCTGTGTCATACAAGTGAAAAAAAACCTGATTTAATGAGGCGGCCTCCCCTTAATTGCTCCCTACCCTACCCTGTCCTCACTCCTCTCTCCCCTGTCCTAACTTCCACCTCCCCTGAACCTACACCCCTCACCACTCCAAGTCCCCTGCTCACTTCTAACTCCCCTCCCCTGCTCTCTCACGCCCGCCCCCCTCACCTCACCTCGCTCTTGGTTTTGCTCCAGTTGGCCCCGGCCAGGTAGCGGTGCTTGTCCCTCTTGCTCTTGTCCAGGCAGTACTGGAGCAGCTTGTCCTCGGCCTCCAGGCCGTCGTGAAGATAGTAGAAGATGTGGAAGTTCTGCTCCTCCCTGCAACACCAGACGAGGGAAGTTGAGAGAGAGAGAGAGAGAGGGGAGGAGGTTCAGAAGAAGAGGGCATGGGAGAGATTCAGATTAGGAGTGTGAGGGAGGCGTTAGGATAAATGGAAAAGATAGATGGAGGAAAAATGAGAGGGTAGGTGGGGTTTCGTGAGGTGCTTGAGCGAGAGGTCCAGATGGGAAGGATGGGAGGGGGAAAAAGAGGTTCAGGAGGGATTTTGATGAGAAAGGTTCATAATGGCTGAGAAAGAGAGGAAGATAGAGAGAGAGAGAAGGGGTTCGAATAGGAAGGAAAGAAGAGTTATAGAGTCAGGGAGAACAAAAGGTTCAGCAGAGGACCAACTGGATGAAGGAAAATATGACAAAAAGGACATTAAGACAAAAGAGAAACTAATCACTCTACCTTGGACTGCCACCAAGAGACACCCGACGCTAATCTAGCCACAGGAAAAAGGACGAAACATTGGCATTAAACACCAAGTCAACTCACTCTGCCTGGTGGACGACCCTACTCTGCTCCAGGAGGTAAACGGAGATCTTGGCCCCCGTGATCTTGCCCAACCTGGTGTACGTCAGCTCCAGGTACTTGCCGAAGCGAGAGGAGTTGTCGTTGATGCCCGTCTTAGCGTTGCCGAAGGATTCCATGATCGGGTTCACCTGCAGGATCTTGTCCTCGAGATTCCTGTTGGGCGCCTGTTGGTAGAGCCAAACGGGTAGTGGGGGGGGCGGTTGTGAGTGTGTGAGTTGTGAGTGTGTGAGTTTAGTGCCTCGACGGCGGACAGAGGAAAGATACAAGGTGCTCCAGTGATGTGGTTTCTCGATACCATTAAGTTTCGTTCAGATAATTACCTTAATGACGTTATACCGGCCTTAATTTTAGGCGTAAATGCACGTAAATAATAATAATAATCACCATCATCGTCTCCTCTCGTGCGTTCTCAGCGTTAAGCATTTTTTCCGGTGGGTGACGTACGTACCTTGCCCAAGGTGACGAGTTGCTTGAGGAGGAAGTTGGCGCTTTCGGTCTTCCCCGCACCGGACTCGCCCGAGATCACGATGCACTGCTGCTGCTTCTGGTGCAGCATGCAGTGGTAGGCGTTGTCGGCCATGGCGAAGATGTGAGGAGGGTTCTCGCTCTTCACCATCCCCCTGTGCAAGCGCGACTCCTGCAGGTGGTGGTGGTGTTGGGGGGACAAGATGGGTATCTGAGTCATGACTCCTGACGACGAAGGTGGAAGAGACTAAAAAGTTTTAAGATAAGAGAGACTTGCACAGATTAAGAGGAGTAAAGCTGACGAGAAAAAGAAAAAAAATGCAAAAGAAGGTTTTGAACAATGTCAATATCTGAATGAAGACGTGATCACCTCCAAACTGAAGAATGAAAACGGAACATGATTGCTCACCTTATCACCGTATACGCCGATTTCTTTAAAGGGGTTGACAGCGATGAGAATGTCTCCCATGTAGGTGTAGATCTGGTCCGTCCCGTAGCGGCGACAGAGGTGCTCCACTATGACCTCCTAAAGGTGAAAGAGATGGAGTTACTGGGGCGCGTCGCAGGTTCTATATGGTCTTCAGATGTTCTTGTTTGAAACGGAGGGCGAGATAAGTTATGATCTAGGAGAGAAAGAGAAAGAGAGAGGAAGAGAGAGAGAGAGAGAGAGAGAGGGGAAGATACTGGAAGAAAGAGAAAGCAAAAGGACATCCCAACAACCCCGAAACCATCAGAAGCCTATCACAAACACCCTAACCCACCCTCCCCTTTACCCACGAGGCTTACAAGCCACTAAGGAGAACCTGGTAAGGCATACAGCTACATGAGATTGCAAGGTAAACCCCGGAGTTACCCACTGGATAGACCATCCACTTGCGCACACCTAGGCAGTGCCTGAGATAACTGGACTTCTGCTGAGGGCCTTGTCCAAGTGGGACATTTGTCTGCCTCAATCAGAAGTATCTATCACCAACTACGTTAACTTTGGGGGGGCATAATATAAACAATGAGACTCTGATATACCATCAGTGACTAGTGACGCTGGTATATAAACAGATGCAGAATGTTGTCTCGAAGGAACCGGACACATTTTAGCTAAAAACACCATCCCAGTCACCAGCGGCTTTAGGCTGACACAGCAGACCGGTTGCCTTAGGAAATGAGTATCAAAGTTTCTTGCAGTTCACAGCTCTGAGGTCTCTTCATTCCTACCTCCGTCAGCTTCTCGAGGCAGGCCAGGTCGTCCATCCACAAGGGGGTTCGCTTGGTCTTCCTGTCGGCCTTCAAAGCCCCGCCCTTGATGGTCGTCTCTGGCTCCTTCTGCACCAGCTGGTTCCTCTTCCTCAGGTCATCTTGCAGCAGCGTCAGCTGGCGACGGATCTGCGAGATGGAAGGAACGTAAGGTTGAAGTGAAGTATGATTACTTTGCCTCGAACTTGGACACGTCATTCTAATTTTTTCTCCAGTCTGTTTTTATTGTAAATTCTGGTCTCAAATTTCCCATTCTTTAAGTCCCAGTAAATGGCGAAAACACCTCCCTCTCAGCAACATCTCAGTCTCCTCCGTCTCTCAGAAGAACCTCTTTAGCTCCTGCACTCACATCCCCTTAACACCTCCTCCAGTCCCTCTACCTCACCTACCTCCTATGAGCAGTGCAAAGGAGATACCTCACCACCACCACTGCTCCCCAAAACATCTCCCTGATCGTCTCCCTTCCACCTTCACAACCACCTCTCTCTCTCTCTCGCCACCTCCTCACCTCCTCGGGGTTGTTTGGCACCGCCTTGATGAATGGGTGCTGGAGCAGCTCCTTGGCCCCGGCCCGCTGCTCGAAATCCTTGATTAGACACTCGCTTATGAAGTCGTTGAACTCTGAAGTCCACTCCACGGGCCGCTCCACAGTTGGTGGCGGATTCCTAGGGATCTGAGCGTCCAGACAGAGAGAGACAGAGAGAGAGGAGAGATCACTTTGCTGGAAAAAGTACCTTTTAGGAAAACGTAATGGACGTATTTAACGAGGTAGAATAAAATACAGGCGAACCAGAATTGGATGTGAGATATGTCACTTAAGTTCATTCAGAAACGGGTCGCCAGTCGATGTACTTCTACGTACAGTAACATGGGGACTGGGCGTGCCTCCGCCTACAATAACTTTGGGGTCTGGACCTCCCCTGGGTCGGCAGTGCTTTGCGACCTGAAACAGCACACTTTAGCATACGGACGCACCTGAAACAGGGCCCTCATGGGGTGGATGTCCGAGAGTGGAGGCTCCCCGTCCGCCAGCTCTATGGCCGTGATGCCCAGCGACCACACGTCACAGCGGACGTCGTAACTGTAGTCCAGCTGCTGTTCACAGGCGATCACCTGTCGGAGGATTCATTCCATTTAAACGAAATTGAGATAAAAGATGATTAACGAAAGTATAGGTAGCGCCAGTGAGTGCGTCTGTAGAGTTTAGAGTTCAGTGGAAAGGGTCTGGAGGACTACCAATAGTGTCATCTACCTCTAGGGGTCATCAGGAAATTGGGCACTTTTCCCTAGAGTCATATATTTCGGAGTACCCATCCGTAGAGATATTTATTACCTAAGATGTATAAAAAGCACCCATATCCAAAGCCATCCACTGGAAGCTGCCTACTTCAGGAGTTGTAAAGACTTTCTAAATATCTCTACAGCCAGTTGGGGATAACTGGCCCCAGAGGTGCTCAATGGTGGATTTCCTACCTTCGGTGCCATCCAGAAGGAGTGCCATTGTCTGCAGCCATGCAAAAGGAAAATATCTACCCTTTGAAGACACTCAGAAGGGATTAAATCCTCCATAGCCATCCAGATATGTAGGTGCACCTCCAAAGCCATTCAGTATTGGATACATAACTTCCGGTACTCATCCAAGCAAGGCGCAGCACCAAACGTCAGGGTCATCCAGATGAGGAAGATGGGAGGGAGGGAGGCTGGGTGGGGTACTTACCTCAGGAGCCATCCAGTACGGGGTACCGACGGAGGTGTTTCGTCTGCCCCAGGTGGAGGCCAGGTGGGAGCTCACACCGAAGTCGACCAGCTTGATGTTGCCCTGGTCCGTCAGGAGGATGTTGTGTCCCTTGACGTCACGATGCATACACCTGTTCTGGTGCAGGTAGGCCATCGCCTGCGCCAGCGAGAGAGTCAAGAGACGTTCATCAGAGCGAGAGAGAGAGAGAGAGAGAGAATAAAATGTGACAACGAAAGCTTTGGAAAGTTTCACAAATGATATGCAATGTGGGTACATTAATTTTGGAATTGGTATTTCTCCACGACAAGTACACATCGGCTGAGTAAGAGAGGCTGACAGGATCTTGGACGAACAGGTTTTCTGGACGAAAAACCAAGAGAGAAAGTGGGGAACACTAGGTACGAAAGAGAAAAGGAAATTGAAAAAAGAAAAACGCAGGAGCAGCTGTACACACGAGGAGGAGGAGGAGGAGGAGGAGGAGGAAGAGGAGGAGGAGGAGGAACAACGAGACAAAAGTAAGGAAACAAGCGGAGACACTCAGATGGATAGTTCAGCTGTTAACCTTTTAGTTCCCTGTGTGTGTGTGTGTGTGTAAAGCGAGGCTCAGGAACGCACTCCATCAGCTGCGCAAAGAGCTTCTGGCGCTTCACGAAGAGCCGCTTCATAGCGTCGAGCCAGGGCGATGCTCCAGACATACGAAGCTCTCCCCCCTTCATTGAAGCTGGTCTCCATGGTGAAAGCTCGAGTTGTGGAAGCTGGCATACTGGTGTTTTAGGACAAAAAAAAACCCTCACGAACGGTTCGAAAGTTGGATCGAACCGCTTTGCGTCAGGTTGGTTGGTGTGTGTGTGTGTGTGTGTGTGTACTTGGGCAATGACGACACCCGTCCCTCTTGTGGTTCGTAAGTTACTTCACTACGGTTCGTGGAGGGAGTTGGACACTCATCTCCATAGCCCAGAACGAGGCTCACTCTGCCATACAAGTCCGCGTCGTTCGTTATGGACAACTTCCTTTCCTGAATCTGCGCTGGGTCTCGACTGGGCAGTGAAGTGTCTCTTTTCAAAGCAGTCAAACATTTGCTTTATGATTGTCTTTTCCAGCACTTTGCGGACCGAACTCTGGTTTGTAGTTCAGCTCAACTTCCTGGTCTCCGTTCTTAAGGTCAAGTATGACATTTGCCCACGCCTCCCAATTCCCTTTGCACTTTATCTACCTTCAGCGACACCTTGAACTGTATTTCAAGTGGCCTGTATGTGTGTGTGTGTGTGTGTGTGTGTGTGTGTGTGCGTGTAGCGAGGGGTGTGGAAGTGCCAACAGATGTGGCAGCGTCCATGGGTATGGGAGTGTCCATGAGTGTGGGAGTGTCCAGGTGTGTGGGGGTGTGTCCAGGTGTGTGTTGGAATGTCCAGGTGTGTTGGAGTGTCCAGGTGTGTTGGAGAGGGTGTCCAGGTGTGTGGGGGAGTGTCCAGGTGTGTGGGGGAGGGTGTCCAGGTGTGTGTGGGTGTGTCCAGGTGTGTGTTGGAGTGTCCAGGTGTGTTGGAGTGTCCAGGTGTGTGGCGGGAGGGTGTCCAGGTGTGTGTGGGAGTGTCCAGGTGTGTTGGGGAGTGTCCAGGTGTGTGGGGGAGTGTCCAGGTGTGTGGGGGAGTGTCGAAGGTGGTGTGGGAGTGTCCAGGAGGTGTGGGTGCAGCTGTGTCTGTGACCAGGTGGCTCTCGAAGTCAAACCCAAGAATAATCAGGGGAGGGAGAGAGAGAGAGAGAGAGAGAGAGAGGACGCATTGGTGGGGCTTCCTCTCCCATCCCTTCTCCCCAGACTCCCTCCCTCCCCCTACTGCTTCTCACTCCCCCCTCTCCCCCCATCCCCCCCCCACCTCGTTTCTACCGCCACTGCTCTCACACTTCCTGGTGAGAGAGAGAGAGAGAGAGAGAGAGAGAGAGAGAGAGAGAGAGGGAGGGAGGGAGGGAGAGAGAGAGAGAGAGCAGACTTCTTTACATGCTCCCCTGTGAAACGAGCGATATGAAAAGATGTTTGAGTTACTCAGAGTCTCAAAATTCATCACATTTGCCATATATTTCTTCTCCCCGAGGGCTTACAGGCAATGGATGCAGGGAGAGAGCGTATACGGTCGTAGAATTATCTCTCATTTATTCCAACTGGTGGTGAAAAAAAAATAATGACAATAACCTTGACAGACCTGGCAAATGATTTGACTTAAAGCAGATATAATCAACCAAGCAACCCACCGACACCTAGGCAAAGTAAGAATAATTATACCATTAGTCCTCCTTGATTACTTTTTTGGCTCTCTGACAATCAATACAAAGCGAACAGGTCGTACGGAACCTTGTGTCATGCAGAAGTAAGCCATATCTTTTTTGCATTTAGTATAAGCCGTAGGTAGTTTCACGGGAGATAGATAGGCTGTATGTCCTCTCCAACCCACACCCAATCATCCAGGAGAACTTGTAAGTCGTCCCTCAGGACTGCTGAATAAATCCACAACATTATCATCAGGGCTTTGAGACCTGGGCGTACCCCTAAGCCCTCGCCAAGCCCAGCTCCACAGTCCGTGGGATAGACGGGATCGCACCGTGAGAGTGGATCAGTTCAGAGAGTCCCAGACTTGCCCTCCGACGCGCAAGATCAAGCTAACGTAATTAGCTTTGATGCGATTTTATGCAGAATCATATCGTACATCAGCAAATCCCTTGACGACAGAATTCACAGTGAATATCACACGGCGAAGAGACGGGAGTGCAAACCTGGGCCATTAACAGACGGGGGTAGATTCTAAAAGAGGCATAGACGATTCAGTAGGTGAATATGGGAAGAGAGAGAATCACTACCCTCAGAGGAAGTTGATAGGTGGAGATGGACACTTCTGGTCACTGTTGGTCTGTGGGAGAACCTCGACTTGAGCCTGAAGAGTTTCTTGCCGAGGGGTTCTCCAAGAGCACATTAAAGCCTGTACGACAGATGTCACACAAAGCTGACAGCCAGCCACAGGGAGTAGAACTCTGACGGTCATATCTATCCACTGAAGTGCTTGAGTTATACGGCCGGTGGCAGAGTCTAGGAGAACAGACAGACAGACAGACACACACACACACACACACACACACACACACATTATGAAAACGATCAACTCTTTGGAAAAGATTTTTCTTTTTTATGTTAGCTAAGACGGCACGGGCAGCTGAGGCCCTAATCAGGGCCATCCCATTAACTATCTATACCCTAGCCTAAGCCAGGCACCCATTAGGGTATCTCTATATTTCTATTTCTCTATCTTTCTATTTATCTTAACAAACCATCTTAATACAAGGCGTATAGCTGTGAGACGGTCTGCTTTGAGATCCCTTTCACTCACTCATGAACACAGCCATCTCATCCCTCATAACTGGTTCTCCGAGATTCCTCATTACTTTATACGCTCGTCCAAGTGGACGCCTTTACCCACACCTACATTTACGCAGGCCTGAAGTAAATCACATTTTTCCTTCATGACTATTCATTTCTCTTCATTTCTCGACGGCCTAAAGGGGTGTACTCTCTTAACGCCTACAGCTCAGGAAAATTTGGCATATTCAGGGCAGCCAACTGACCCACTGCCTTTATGAGGAACCTTCTGGGTATGTGGCGACACTTATATGCCCAGACCTTGGCGACCTCCTGTCTCGTCGAGCGACCTCGTCAGATAAGACTTTCTCCTGGGACCCTGCTAAGGTTACTCTGCCATGGGTCGTTAGATCCGCAGACACACATACACACACACACTCACTCGCTTGGTGATGCAATATCTTCCTCTCTGGTGTAAGCATCTCTCTCTCTCTCTCTCTCTCTCTCTCTCTCTCTCTCTCTCTCTCTCTCTCTTCTTCTTTCCGTTCCAAAGCAACGCTCAGACACACACACACACACACACACACACGCCCACACACACACACAATTTCAGTCACAAACAACGCCCTGACCCACTAAGTAGTCCAAACTTTCCAATACACTGCTAGCCAGAAACGATACTATTGACACACTCTGACAGTGACAATATCCTCCAAAAAAAAACTTTTGACACGAGCAGTACTTTCCCGGAAAACTTTGCTCAGTGATATAAAAAGTAGCGGGTGAGGGGGACTACTCTCGTACACGTTCGCTGGTTTATAAAAACCAGTGAAGACAAACTACAGCATCGACTTCTCTCTACAAAATCTACATCAGCGTAACCAAGTCCTCCTTGTAGGAACGTGATGACATCTGATATCAAAAGAATTCTAAACCAGTAGAGAAAATGTTTATGGGTTCCTTTCTGCTAATCTCCTTAAAAACATTTCCTGGTTCGTGAATATCTAGTTCCGCCGATAATAATGTTTCGCTGCTTCGATCAACATTGGATGAAGCTTTTTTCCTTGATCCAAATCCACACTCAACTTTGCTTCGTGGTTCTTGCTTCACCGAGCTGACACGCTCTCTCTCTCTCTCTCTCTTTCTCTCTCTCTCTCTCTCTCTCTCTCTCTCTCTCTCTCCAGTCACAGACCAGGCAGGTAGTGAAGTTATATATTACCACTTACTACCCACCCCCGTTACCGGGAGGGGTTGGTGACCATCTGGGAAGTGGGAAGGCACTTCAGTGGATGTCGAGTTTTACCCACCCCCCCCCCCCCCGCCCCCTGGCCCCAGGTTACTGCCTGTTCTTCCTGTCTCATCTACACGAGGGCTGCTGGCTATAAGTCCATAAACATACGAACAGTATCTCCACCTTACGCATGACACTTGAAAACACGTACCTCACAAGATTCATTCTTCGTAACTCTTTTAAGATTTCCCTTCTGTGAGAGGTGAGCGCTACGCGCTGCCTTTTTCTAAGTACTCTTAAGTGAGTACTCACTCTCCCACGTGCCTTCTCAGTCTTCCATGTACTCGTTCCAACTTAAGTACTCGTGAATAAAGCAACCATCGGCACAAAGACATACCCAACTAACCAAGAAAAACCACCTTTCTACCATATCTTCAGCCAGCTACATCAGGTAGGGTGCCATCAATCTGCCAACCACACCAGGCGAGTAGTCAGCTCTGACAACCACACCAGGTGAGCTGTCAACACTCTCTGCCAACCACACCAGGAGAGTTGTCATCTCTGACAACCACACCAGGTGAGCTGTCAACACCATCTGCCAACCACACCAGGCGAGTTGTCAGCTCTAACGACCACACCAGGTGAGCTGTCAACACCATCTGCCAACCACACCAGGCGAGTTGTCATCTCTGACAACCACACCAGGTGAGCTGTCAACACCATCTGCCAACCACACCAGGAGAGTAGTCAGCTCTGACAACCACACCAGTTGAGCTGTCAACACTCTGCCAACCACGAGAGGCGAGTTGCCAACCCCTCCTACCCCACAAAAGATAAGCAAAGAGCTTTCCATCAACCACACCAGTGGCAGAGTGTGGGGTGTGTGAGGCAGTGCTGTCAACCAAACCAAACCTCCTCCTCCTCCTCCTCCTCCTGCCAAACCTCACCACGCGGGCCGTCCAAACACTTACGTCAATGGTCTCCTTCAGAATGTAACCCAGCTGGGGCTCTGTCAGTCGCTGGCCTCGCTTGATGAGCGCTTGCACCAGGTCTGTCACGGACCCTCGAGGACACAGCTGGAACAGGAGAGAGAGTGATAAAAAATAATCTACTGTAGACAAAATGATTATTAAGGAGTTGAGAGGAAAAGGGAAAGTGGAAAAGAGTTTTCTGACAAATACTCATTAAAAAGGTAGATCTAAAACGTAGAGGGGAAACAAAACGACTCATAGAGAGACTTCCAGGAGATGGAGAGATAGATAAGTTGTTTGTGAGATATATATATATATATATATATATATATATATATATATATATATATATATATATGCATCGGTAGGAGAAAAGGGGAAGACATGACAACAGAGACAATACTGTCGTGTAGAGAGAGAGAGAGAGAGAGAGAGAGAAAGAGAGACGAATACCAGTACGTGAGTAGGACTTTAGGGATGAATGAGACACACAGGTAGGCCTCGACGAGCAAGAGGAGGCGAGATAGAGAGAAAGAGAGAGAGAGAGATCCCCCAAAAGTCCTGCTAAAGATTTAAGTTTAAGTCCTCGAGCGAGGGGAGGGAACTAAATTAAAGGACAGAGTTTCTATAACACGAGAAGAGTTAGTTAGCTCTACACACCATATTTAGGGGTCAGGAAGTTGGCACCACACCCGGTAGAGGTCTCTTCAATCAGGCTTGGCAACCCGAGACGGAGTGAAGCCCCGTCCTTCGACCATCTTCCCCCCCCCCCCACCTCTGTCTCTCTCTCTCTCTCTCACTCACTGGGGTAATATCCCCACACTTCCCCCCACTTTACTCTAACTTCCCCCACCTCTCTCTCTCTCTCTCTCTCT
>JAYMFT010377583.1:0-20893 GCA_038088735.1 Panulirus argus | reverse complement strand
ATATTTAGAGAGAGAGAGAGAGAGAGAGAGAGAGAGAGAGAGAGAGAGAGAGAGTGAAACGTTCGCACAGACATACGCACGTTACATAACAGGGTTAAGGCGTTGAGTTTGGCAATATTGGTCGACACTCGACAGGAGCTGTTATTGCCGGGCGACGATGGGAGGGGCCTGGCCCCGGGCGGGGAGAGAAAGAGAGAGAGAGAGAGAGAGAGGGCCTATTCTAGACTACTATTTACTTACATAAACATCCAGCGAATCGGTCAGATTCTCCAGACCGTCAGAGAGAAACGCGGGCGCCGTGGCCTGCCCTGCCTGGGTGAGGCCTTTACAAGAGTATGACTCGCATTAGTCGCACGAGGACAGATCCCATCTCGCCGTTCCAATACTTCAAGGCGGCCGCGGGAGACAAGATTAATGACACCATTGTTAACGGAGAGGTTGCGCCTCACCTTAGACCAGCCCCTACTCTGTCCTCCCTCTCAGCTGAGGGCCCACCTCGACCCTGCCCTCCCTGTCAATCAAGGCCCCTCACCCCCAGTCCTTGTCAGCTGAGGGCTGGTGGACTGCCCAACCCTGTCCTTCCTGTCAGCTTAGGGCTTGAGAGCCGCTCGCTTAGCCCTCCTCACCTGGTTCATTAGCCACCGATTCGAACAATACAGTCATTACTAGACTCGAATACCAAAAGGTTGACACCTCGAGTGAAGCAGTGTTCGGAGCCTCGAATCACAAGGTTAAGCACCTCGCGTGAAACAATGTTCGCGGCTTCGAATCGCAATTTGAACAGCCTGAGTGAAGCAGTGTTCTAGGCCTCTTAACACAGTTTAAGCATCGCGAGTAAAGTAGTGTTTGAGGCCTCGAATTATGGGGCTGAAATTCCCGGATGAAACAGGGTTGGGGCTTCGAATCACGAGGCTTAGTATCCCCAGTGATGCAGTATTCAGGGCCACGAATTACGAAGTTTCGCGCCCAGAATAAGGCATTGTTCGAAACTTTGTAACGCTGTAACGCCGTAACAAACGTCTGTCACCGGATTACCGCAACCAGCGTCTGTCACTCTGCCACAGTTTCGCTAAACTCTCAAGAATTCAGAAGTTTTCTTCCGAAATTATAACTTACATTATAATCATTTAATTCAACTGTGGGAGACAAAGTTCAAAAGATTAAGTTCCTTCTTGGATTCTAAGTTCATTTTCAGTGACCCGACGGCTGCTGCTCAGGGAGGTGGAACGTTTGACCTCGTTTAACCAAAGGTCACCATCAGTAACGAGCGCCGCCTCAGGGGGAAGCACGAAGGTCAACGAGCAAAATAAAAAGGTCAGGATGGGAGAGGAACATCCTGGTCACCACAGGACGGGAGGAATCCTGCAGGTAGATGTAGCGTCACTGGAAGGATGGTGCTACTTGATACACACACAGGATGACCGGGCAGACAAGGTCACCGCTGGGGAAGGTCAGACGGGTGGGCCAGGCAAAGTACAAGGCATCGGCAGCCATGACCAGGAACTTCTGCAACATCCTGAAGAGAAAGAATCGAGTCCTAGCGAGTGGTGTAGGGGTCCTGGTGACGCCTTCACCGGCCGGACGGTCCTCGGGGGAGGGGAGACGTGGAGGGAAAGACAGGAGTAAAAGGAAAGAAATAAAGAGGAAGGATGGAGAGAAACACATCTAAGGAGGCAGGTAATAGAGAAACTCGCAGCAAGAATGTGTAAGATAGAAAGTAAGAGAGAGAGAGAGAGAGAGAAACATAGAGCAAGCAGGTGATGGAGGACCTGCTTCTCAGTAAGTAGGTTACCTGCTGAAGTAACTGAAGTTTTTTTTATTACTAATTAAATTAGTTACAACTTACTGACTGGAAATGATAATGGAGTCTCTTGTCGAGTGATTCAATTGTTTTGACATTTGTGACATTACCGGCAAGTCATGCCAGTGGTCCAGTGTTCTGGTGGTCCAGTGGTCAGTAAGTCTTTTGGGAAAGAAATATTTCCAGACAGCTAGTTTGAAGCCAGTTTCTCTCGACGGGATCCAGATGCATTCCCAACACTGTCTTCCTGTCGATCTTGTCAATTTATTTAAGTTTCTTGAAAAGCACTTTAAAGAAAGTAGTATGTGGAGGGAGCAGTCTGTGTTCCTGCAGTCTCTCCTACTTATGGCTCGCGTCTCGGTCTTTCCCTGCACTCTTTCAAACTTATCCTGGTCTTGCTGGTGATGCACAGACCACACCTGTACTGTGTACTCAGCGCTTCACTTGACTAGCAAGTTACAGAGCGTTAGTATGGTCTCTGGTGGTCAGTATGGTCTGAGATGGAGGTCAGTATGGTCTTACTAGCGAGGTATGGCGTGTCAGTTATGGTCCCAGACGGTCTTGCTAGCGAGTGTGGTCCGTATGGTCTTACGAGTGAGTTATAGGGGGTCAGTATGGTGGGTTAAGTTGTGTAGAGAAAGTTTTCATTAATGAGTGCAGGAGTCAGCTGTGTGAGCAGCTGCTGCGCATTGATCTGTTGCCCCGAAGCTGTTGATGGTGGTAACACTAGCAGAGGGAAACAGAAACAAACACAGAGATAACAGTCAGATAATTAAAGAGAAAGAGAGAGAAATCAGTAAAGAAAAGAGGAACATACAGGAGACAGAAGTGCAGTTGGGGAGAATGGAAGAAACACACAATGAGAGGGAGAGAGAGAGAGAAGCAGTAAGGTTGCAGAGCAGATGCTAGAGCGTGATGATCTTCTTAGATGCCAGCAGCCAGTACAGCTGACTGGTTGTCATGGCAACCCACCTACCCTATGTAAACATCCGGTTGACTCTCCTCTGTTACATGCTGATTCTCAACCAACGTCACATGCATCCCATCATAGTGACGGACGTCACATACATCCCTCCAGGACACAGACGTCACGTCCACACTGCCAGAGGTCGTAAGACGTAGATAAGATCAGTGCAGTCCAGTCCCCGTATCCTGTACTGGACAGTCAAGTGCAGCGGACTTGACCAGAGCCACCCTTGACAGCGCTGCCAAGTGATCCAGGAATAGCGAGCGTGTTCCCTGTGCACATGTGTCATGAGCAAATGACTCGCCATTATGGAGGCATTGGACCAGAGTCCGACCTGTAGCACCAGGACCGGCCGCCCCCTCACCACGCACCAGGAACCTCCCAACAAGCCATCGGCCTCGCCAGAGGATCGAACCCTGGACCCGGAACATCATGTGTGGCACGGCCTCACCGCCAGCAGAAACTGGGCAGGTCATCTCTGCTGCCTCGACACTCGCCATACAATCCCCTTAGTGTTTTCTCACCCTCCCCTCTCTCTCTCTCTCTCTCTCTCTCTCTCTCTCTCTCTCTCTCTCTCTCTCTCTCATCCATCACACCTGGCCCGCCCTCACCAACACACCTCGCCCACTTTTACCACTAGACTTCCTCCACTCTCACCAATGCATCTGCCTCACTCTCCACCGCCACACCGGAGCCTCACCACGTGTCACGGGCCCAGAATGTAAACACTGAACCACTTCCGCCCCGCCATCCTCTGGTGGTCCTCATGAGGTCATCCCCTCCTCCACCTGTCCTTCCCGTCACCACCATCATCATCATCGTAATCATCACCATCATCTCATCACCACATTTCGTCACGCCAAAAAGTCACATTATGAGGGAGAAGCAGGAGGGAACATCAACGCCCCTCCCCACCCCTCACTTCCTACCGCGGCCTCTTCCTTCTATATTCCTCCCCCCCACGCCGCTCCCCCTCCCTTCTTTCCCCTTCTCGCCCCCCTCCATCCCCAATCTCCACTACAGGTTTGCCGGATCATCAGACGAATCTAGACAAACCCGTCAATATAGAGATGGGACACTGACCCACCAATGATGTGTGGGTGTTTATTTCAGGTAGTCAGGCCAGCCCTGGTGAGGGCCAGGTCACCTGACAAGTCCTGGTGAGAGCCAGGTCACCAGACCACCCCCTGGTCAGGTCAAGTGGATGTGTCCTTCCCTAGTAGCTTCGAATGCTTCACATTACCAGGTAATACACCCCATCAACCCCATCAACAATCTGAAAAATCTAATGAACAATCAGGACTCATCTTCAAGACCAATCAGAACGCATCATCAACACACCAATCAGGGCACATCAACACCGCCAGCCAGAACCCATCATCAACGCCCCCGTCCTGGCCAGGCCTGTAGCAGCATAAACAAGTCTGCTAAAGTCCCTCGTCAATCTCCCTGACCGGCTCTGTTATTGAAGGGTGGGAACCACCTCTCTCTCTCTCTCTCTCTCTCTCTCTCTCTCTCATTTCCTCTGAAGCCCCTCTTGCTCAGCCTCGACCCTCTCGCCACACCCCACATGACATCAACCTCTGCCCTGTTGTGGATACTCAGTAGTGATGGAGCAAACAATTTTGTCACCAGGCAACGGGGTTCCCTGTGGGGTGTGCTGCTGCTGCTCTCCATACATCTGGGGGGCAGCTGCCCACACCAGCCACCCCACCATGATGGTAGTGAGGAAAGGAAGGGACCCTACCCTCCCCACCAGAGGTGGGAGGACCGCTGATAAGGACGTGTCTGGCGGACTTCCTCCCCAGAACAATTTAAGACATGATAGCCCTGACCTCCCTGGGGTGCTTCCCGCCACTGTTGACCAGAGGTTCCAACCAAGCAATGATCACTGGTTCCAACCACCGACCAGTCTTTCCAACCTTTGCCCAGAGATTCCAGTCATTGTTCAGGGATCCCGCTGCATGTGTCTGGTCTCTAGTCTGTTCCACAGTACTTGTGATGATTCCCTGTCGGACCTCGTTATCTTACTGGCCTTGTCCCCCCCCCCAAGCCTCCCATCTCTCTCCCCCTCCCTCTCCTAGCCCCTTCCCCATCCCCGACCCTTTTCTAGTGTTCCTTCCCCCACCCCAGAGACCCTCAGCGACACCAGGACGTTCACATGTTACTGGGATGGGTGCTAGTCTGATGACGGTGGTGGTAGGAATAATGGTGATGGCGGTGGTGATTGTAGTGGTGGTGGGGATTGTAGTGGTCATGGTGATAGTAGTGGTGATGAAGTTAGTAGTGGTGGGGATGATGGTGGTGGTGATGGCGATGAAGGTGTTCGTCTGGTGAAGCGTGTTATGTTAACGCCCGTCCCTCTGTCACCCCTCCCACTACCCCTCAGTTCACCCCCCACCCCTTTCCCCTCCCCTCTGCCCCCCACTTACCGTCCGTCCCTCGGAAACTTGAGAGTAAAAGCTGTGAACGTTAAAGTCAAATTAGGATATAATTTATGATAGAATTTGTGAGAGTAATCTAGAGTCGCTCTTTCCCCCATCCCGTCAGGTGAGGCGCTACCCTGCCGGCGGGTAACACTGGCAGGTGTCTTACTATCCCGTCTTACAGCACTGCAGTCCTCCAGTACCGGCAGATCTCGGATTACTGCTGTTACTGGTAGTTGCACTCAGAGTCCTCTGTGCTGTAAATGAAAGTTGAAGAGAGGAGGAGTCAGAGTGGGTGTGGACGACTTGAAAGAAGAATGAACGGGTAGGATTCCAGTGATTATATTACCGACCCCGTGCAGTATTTCCTCTGAGATCCAAAGGTGCCATATTATGCCCAAAAAGAGGGAACAGCTCCAACAAACGGGGCCCAGGACTCGTCAACACCTTGCCATATACCATCACAAACAGCATGGGATGCACGCTAGAGAAGGTCAAGAGTGCACTGGACAAGTACCTACAGAGTCAGGCTGTGGGGGCTGTGTGGGCCTGCGGGATGCGGCTTCCAACAGCTTGGTCGACCAACGACCCGACCCAGCAGCAGCAGCCTGGGCCCAGCCCGGGCTGTGGGGGTAGAGAAGCCCTGAGGACCACACGAGGTATTCACCAGATATTTCACAAGGACGGGCAGGAAGGACTACCTACCGACTTACGGGTACTTACGAGATTTTGCCACATAGCAGGTATAGCGCGTAGAGTTCACCACAGAAAAACCTAGAGCAACGAAAAACGAGTTGCGTGAGTGAGGTTTTGGCGAGTGTTATGCGAGGGTGTTGCTAATCCTCTCGATGCCTGGGCGGGCGGGCGGCTGCCTAGTGCCTGCGTGGGGGAGTGTGTGAGGCGTACGGAGGGAGGGAGGGAGGGAGGCAAGCCAGATGAATAGCAAAGAAAAGCAAGAAAACCTTTTGCTGGAGGACGAGGGAGAGACCCGGGGAGCGGAGGGTGGGGTGTGATGGTCGTTTGAGCCATCACTAACTACCAAAGTCGTTAAGAAACACAACAACTACGGAAAATATCTCTGAGCGAGAGACACGCGTTTGAGACTGCCCCCAGGGAAGACGACCCGGAGGGAGGGCCAGCCCCACCAGGGAGGGAGCGGTGAGAAGAGCGAGACATGAGGAGGGGAGAAGGAGAAGGGGAGGACAGAAGACGGGTCCATAACCACCACAGATGGTGATGACCCGGGACAATGCACACAGAAGACAAAGGAGGCAAAGAAGGATGACGCTCCGGGCAGAATGGAGAGGCTGGGACGGATGCTGCTGCTCTGGTCCAGCTGTGGTGGGACAGTGAAGGCACCAGCAGTGCCGAGCCCAATATCACCTCGGAGACACTGTCAGCAGCAGCCACCATGAGATGTGGGAACCATCATTAAAACCAGAAGATAAAGCCGTGACTTGGACCGTGTGTTTTGTCTTGTGAAGGTCACAGTTAGGCACCGGCCTCGCACGCCACGCCCGTGACCACGACAATACAGTCTGAACCACAGGTAAACAATCCTGGAGCCGATCCTTTATTTTGTGTGTGTTGTATGCACTGAGATCATGGAGAGGAGCAGACACTGGAAGCTTTCTCCTTGTTACGGATCTTCCAGACAGGAAAGAGCAACTCAAAATGCTGATGTCATTTACAGAGTGTGGAGACGCCGCCAGAGGTCAGGCTGTACGCCAAACAAACTGCCAAGTGAGGACACACACGACAGCAGCTGGGTCAGTCTTCATGGTAATGAATGAAATGAGAGCACTTTCCTCCGCTGGTGAAGACTCACTTTCCCAGCTAACGAGTTTTTCTTTTCGTTCCCGACTCTTCCTCACCATCTCTTCACCTGACGCGGGAACGACAGCAACAGATTCATGACACCGTCGTCAGCCATGACGAGACCCGACTTCATCTATCGGGGTCACTGCAGAAGCCTCAGCAGCAGCAGCAGTGAGATACGGCGGTGCACCAGTGACGACACTGATGTTGTTCGCGTGGAGAATTTCAGATCCTTGACAATGAAGCAAAAGTATGATGGCCGACTGCCTAGGGTGTCAGCCAGTTTCATGAGTACTTCCTCTTCGGTGGCTCACGTGGGGCAGAGTCCCTCGTGAAGGGGGTGGCAGCTGGACTCGAGAACAGAACTCCTAGACGAATGTTATAACCACTTGGCCATCATAACACTGGAAGTTCTGGTGCCTGACCTTCAGACGGAGTGATTAATGTGTAACATGTTAGCCTGTAACATATGCCGGTGTCATGTATAACGTTAACTACCTGCATCAAGGGAAGACTTTCTCCTTATGACATTCCTCCAGAAACATGAATCATACGCTCTGAGAATCATCCTCGTTTATATGTACCCCGCCTCAGCACTCTTCTTATCGTGGTAACCTAACCTTCCCACTGAAGGTGATCACCCCACTGCAGCCTCGGACTTGGACATTCCTCATCAATGTTCCTTTACTTCTGTTGTGTTGCTTTTATCAATAGGGTGTCTGTCTGTCTCTACGATCATTATGAAAATGAGATGTTTCATTATACAATTTGCATCAGTTTCATGTACTTTTCATTTACATATTTACAGAAAACGCTGACTTTTGGCACAGATCCTTCAGAAGTATAAGTTAGTTTGTACAAATTTCTGCAGATTTTTTGTTTTAGATATGAAATTACACATAAAGTTTTTAGTTACGATGAAAAGGTATGAAAGATGTACACCCACGTCTCCGATGGGAGTGCTCTTTATGTATATCGCAAACGTTGTCCATTTTCCTGTCTTATAATACTCTTCTTTCTCCGCAGACACGGCTTTTGAGAAGTCCTGGGAGCCGGCGACGTCCAAATGGACGCCACGTAGCGTCCACAGGACGCTAACGTAACACACACATGGCGTCCGCCTCCCACCGCGCTGCACTGCTCCACCTTACTGGGTATAAACTATGAGCCTTAAGGATGGCCAGAGGACGATGCCTGTGGGTGTCGTGAGTCCATCAGAGCTGCCCCTACGCCCAAGCCCCTTCCAGTGTCGCCCCGGAGGACCTCATGTGTTAGACCGGAACCCCGATTCGTGAGGCATGACTCCAGTGTCCCCGAAAATATTGGAGTTGTGATGGTCACCCTGGGAACTGCGGTCATGTTTTTAGTGCGGCAGGTTATATGTTCCGGCTGGGTTAACCTGCATGTCCGTCCGGCAGGGCGGGAGCTGACGAGCCACAAACGAACCTCAGAACCTCAAGAAATCGGGGAAAGACTCCGGCAGACTCCAGACACTGGGTTGGCGCCAAGGTTGAGCGCGCGGACAATGTGGCGCCACCGTCGCCTGGCCTCCCGACCCGCCCTTACTCTTCTTATCCTGATGGCTGCCGTCCTGCGCCCCGTCCTGGCCTGTCCTGCAGCCTGCACCTGCACTACGCCTTCAACCCTCTCCATAGTGAGCGGGCAGGTCAGCAAGGAAGGTCATAGGGCGCGGGGCGGGGTGAGGATGGCGTGTGTGGGCGCGGGTATGTCATCAGTACCTCGCCTGGAGCCGGAAGGTGACCTGGACCCTACAGCAGTCACCAGCCTGTGAGTACCCATCCATCCTCACCGTACTCTCTCCTCCATGCTGGGCACCCTACGTCGGGGCCCGGGGACTCTCATCAATTCGTCCGGATGATGAGGCTCTTGGCTCATCAGTTAGTCCTTATTAGTGAGGACCTTCGTCCGGTCGGAGGTCCTGCCAATATTGCGTCATCAAATCTTGTCACACTGTGACCTGTTTTCTAGCTATGCGCACCCAGTGTTTTTTTTCACCCTTAAGTCCAATTGCCCAGCTAGATATTTAGCTCCTGTTTCCTAGGTGTTTGGTCCTGTCTCCACCTATCTGGTCCTATTTTCATGTATCCGATCCTTCCCCTCCCCTGCACCTCTGTGCTAACTAGTTGGATGTTTTCTAGCAATTTGGATCTTTCTTATATTTTGATTCAGTTTTTTCGTCAGCTGGAAAATGTCTTGTTTATCTGACGTTTCTGGCAACCTGGGTGTTCTTCTAGCAACCAGGTCTCCTTTTCTAGCGACGGGATTCTGTTTCCCAGCTATTTGGTCCCACATTCTAGCTGGCTGTGTCAGTGTTCCAGTGAGGGCCGCCCGTGTTCTGGCCCAGATGGGAAGGGTGTGGAGCCCAGAATAAACGTTCTTTGCTTCACAACTCGAGGAGCTTTGTAGATTTCGTCAGCGGTGTGGGGCCCGCCTGAGTGTGTTACGGAGTGTGTTGGCAGAGGCGTCCGCCTCCACCCCTACCGCCGCACCTAGAAATAATATACAGAGTTATTTCTGTGTGACGAAGGGACTCCTACCTGTAGCGTCTGCCCGGGAGGGTACTGGTGCCCCAGCCCCAGGCTGAGGACACGACCCGACGACCCGCATGGCAAGAAACAGACATGACAAACACAAATCCATTGCAACCACATACTCAACAAATAAACAACAGTCACAGACAAACGGATGACAAAGACACTAGACCTGAGACACCAAGGGAGGAACAGTTCACAGAAAAGTTTGGGGGACACAGACACAGACAGCAGAGGGGCTGGCAGGCTGATCGAGGAACAGATAAGATAATGTGACACAGAGGAAAAGGACAGAGAAGCAGGAAGACAGAGAGAAACGAGGAACGTCTGGCATACATAATGGTTCCAGCTGTCCTGACCCGGACACCAGGCTACCCACAGGACATTCTCTCTCTCTCTCTCTCTCTCTCTCTCTCTCTCTCTCTCTCTCTCTCTCTCTCTTTGGGAGAGTGGAAGTGAGAGTACAGAGCGAGCATCATACATTAGGCCTTGCACAAAGGTTGTGAGTGAGAGTTCCTCTCTAAGGATGGGGGAGTGGAGGGGTAGATGGGAAGAACAGGCAAGAGTACATGAAGAGGTTACCTGCTGGAGGTAGGTTGGGTTATTCTGGTGCTCTGCGACCCAATAGCTGACAAACTATTACTGACGCGGCCATTACACCACAATTCTTTAAATGTCACACAGATATTACCGTTATTTCTGGTCGCTGAATCTTCATCTAACTTGAAGAAATTTTCGTTTTATTTAACTTGTTTAATGTTTTGACAACTTGGAGTCTACACTTTGTTGGGATGAATTAATCTGATTCGGAGACGTTCTTCAAAAGGCTTATTTCTGGCTAACAAAATTAATCTTGTTGCTCTTCTTTGATTTCTTTCTGATTTTTCTTTGCCTTGATTGCAAATGCGGTCTGGCCCGGGCGTAATAAAGGATGATTGTTGTATTTTTCATTCTATAGTAGGTATGTCTGGCCACGAAATCTGCCAGTCTTTTCACTTTTATTTCGTATTCCAGGTCATTACTGTTGTGTCCAGGGTCATTACTGATGAGTCCAGGGTCATTTATGAACATTTTGCATTTTCCATTGATATTCTTATCACCAGATCACGCTGCACTTCACTGGCGTACATTAAACACCATTTGTCATAACTGACCACTCTATTGCTTTGTCTGAATCACATGAAATCATTTCGTGTCGTCGGCAAATCCTGAAATTCTACAGGTAAGACTTGTCCCTAAGATCACAGATATGGATAATGACAAGTCTGGGTGCTGGAACTGAGCCATGTGGCACTTCACTTGTCACGCTGAAGAAGTCGGACGCTTCCTCATGTTACACCACGAGATGTCTCTACCTACTGGCCTCGGCAGACTCGGTGTGTTACACTGAGAGCATTAGTACCACTCATTAGTCTTTTCTGTGATACTTTATGAAGAGCCAATAAGAAATCAAAGTCTTACATCTGAGGAAATTTTGGTATCCCATTTCATTATTTATATGTCAACAGAATTGTAACAGATCGGTTAAACATTAAATTTTATTTATCTTCTTCGATCGACTTTTTCCCCTACCCTGGGAAAGGCGTCTTAGAACAGTCAGCTTATTCGGATTTAGATTTTGTAGATATTTAAGTACTTAATGATACTGAATAATATTTGTGTTGAATTTCTCATACTGTATACCTAATGTTTGAGGTAGTAAATATTGAATCGAGATACTTGCTTGGTAAGGAAACCATTTCTTCATCATCATTCATTAAAATGACATTTTCAAAAGCCAGGGAAGGCATCATACCTCTCCCAGGGAGAGTGAGAGACCAGGGAGAGCAACTTACATTAGGCTTCTCCCTGGTATTAACATCTGTCAGAAGAGAGATAAGGCTCTCGGGCCGCCCAACACACACCTGACTCTCCAACTGCTGGCGATGGGCGAGGAAGGCAAGGAGAGAGCAAGGCAGGGAGAGAGGAAGGCTGGGACAGAGAAAGGCTGAGAGAGAGGAAGGCAGGGAGTGCAGGAGTAGGTGGTCACAAGATGTGGATGACAGTGCACACAGGAGAAGGTACAGACACCTCTGGGAGGTGAGTGGCCAGTGCAAGGATGGATCTTACAAGATCAAGTATGAGTTAGTGTTAGAGGGGCAGTGATAGGCTGTCGGGTGTGTGGTAGCGATCACAGATGATGCCTAAGGGGAATGATTGAGCTGAGGGAGATCAAGGCACCTCGCCAAGGGTGAATATTAGCTTCTGGTGAGCGATCAGGGGCGTTAATAGTGGAAGAAACCAGGATGTTCCTCTCAGTCCATTTGTTATCATAGTCGTGGTGAGTAAGGCGACAGAGTGTGGGAGGAGACAGTCCTCCTAATCGTTACTTCAATCCCTGGGCAACCGTCATTACCAAGTGCCACACCTGAAGGCCTTCATCAACTTACAGACATTCATTTGCTGTGTCTCTTACATGCTTCTGTGTCGGCTGCATACCTTTCTGTCGTCATATCTATTCCTCTGTCTGTCTCTCTGTCTATCTGTCTGTCTCTTTCTATTGGAAAGGTTCCTGCATATTCACTCTTTCGTCTTCCACAACAAAAACTCTCGCAAAGATCTAACGTCCTTATCCTCCCCCAGGGACCTGAGCAACAACAACCTGACGAGTCTGCCGGACCTCGCCTTCAGTGACTACCCCGCTGTCCAGTACCTGTAAGTCCGACTCCCCGCATGTACACACCTAAACGTTATAGTCTAGTTAGTGCGTGGAACCTGTAAGTATCGTTTGTGGTTGTCCAGTGCCTGTAAATACTGTCCAAGGCCTGTAAATGTCCCTCTGCCATTTTACATTGCTAGTGAGTAATGCCTAAGTCCTGTAAGTACTTGTACATTATTATTCCATTAACTCTAAAGTGATCAGCATAAGTACAATTTCTGCAATTCGAAATCAAGGGCCAAATATGGAGTGAGACGATGTGTGGTCTTACAATTATCGTGAACCCCTGAACAAGGTCTTCAGTATTGTTCGATTAGCGGTTATAACGAGTTTGATGAGCCTAACGATCGTGGCAGATGACATGCTTGAAGCCTAACTGACCAAGCAGACCATCTGCAGACCATCACCACGTCACTGCCAACAACCAGTAATTCAACTTGTGAATGATTTTGGACAATAAAAAAACTGAGCAGGTTTTTAGTTAAGCAACATCCCACTGCTAAGATGTCCTAAACTGATCTCTACTGTTGCAGGAAGGTGTCAGGGAACAGAATCAGCACTGTCTCCCGCAAGGCCTTCCACCGTCTGCCACTCCACAGTCTGTAAGTACTAACTACCTCGTTACAAGATCGTAACATATTGTACTTTGTAACCAAGCTGAAAGTCGCCTTCTGTTCACCCCCAGTCCTCTCCCCACGCCCCCTCTCCCCTCTCCCCATTCCTCCAGTCCCCTCCCCATGTCAGTCCCTTATAGCGACCACTTCCGTAAAATGACAGTCCTAATTACAGGTTAACGATCGATTACCGATGATAAATATGTCGTGATGATAACTTTCACTTCTAATAAGCTGGCTGGTCCAAATGGCCTCCTCGCTTGCCTTTCTCAGTCTAATTGGTCTCTAATTGTGCCCTCATCAGCTCTCCATTGACCTCGTTGCCTCCTAATTACCTCCACGATGACCTGAGTTGACATTATCCTCCAAGACGCCCTCGATGATCTCCCGTCCCCATTCACCCGCAATGAGCTACTTCTTCACTACCCTTTCCTGACCCCATCCATCCATAACCTCTAATGACCTGCATCGTACTGACCTATGATGACCTGACTTAACTATAACGACCTTCTTCCTCAATATCCTGGAATAAGTAGTTTCCTCTCTGACCCGTGTTGAACTGGATGACTCAAGAACTACCTATAGTCACTTGGTTATCACTACTACCGCCCCACTGGTCTATAGTGACCTTGGTTGTCATTAACTGAAATGCCAACAGCGATTCCAAACTAAACCATAATGTCCTCCAATTTACTTATATTGACCTGCCTTGTCGCATACCTGTTAAGATCTGGTTCTTCCCTGGCCTCTGGTGACCTGGCTGACCTGTAACATCCTTGTTTCCCTTAAACCTGAATGAATTTGTTTCTTCCCTGACCTGTAGTGACTTGATTCCTTTTCGACTTGACTCGCCTGACCAGCAATGATTGACCTAGTAACCTGACTGCTCCCTGGAGCCATGTAATGACCTGTTAGGTTACTGACTTGTCACCCGATGTTCCTCAGGTACCTGGACAACAACCAGCTCTCCGGCCTGGTGACGGGGTCGCTGCCGGAGGACGTACTCGAACTGTCACTCGAGGACAACTTCTTCAGTAGCATCCCGCCCTCCGTCACCCCACTCCACAGTCTCCAGTTCCTGTGAGTCGATCGACCTTCCCCATTTCATTACTTTTAATTATCAACCTGTAATTGCCTATTGATAATTATCTATTTGTTATCACCTGTTTGTACAATGTGTGTGTGTTGGGTGGGGGGGTTAACCATTAAGCTTACGAATTGTGGCTTGGTTCGTCAGTTGGCTACACAAGGTCTGAGGCGTTGCGAGCAAGGTCTGCATGCTGAAAGCAGGATTTAGGGAAGAAAATATCGCAGTCGACAAAAAGTGCGTCACAGTAATACATGTTTGCGCAGACGCAACACAGTTTATGTAGATACAGCTGCAGGGTATTCCTAAAGTTGAACTTGACAAAGAAAAAGAAATTATTCCTTAGGAGTTTATAAGTTCGTAGTTACGTTGGCATCAGTAAAGTCTTCGGAAATTTTGAAAAGAAAAAACTATGACATGTGGAGGAGAGAGCTAGTGGCTAATTTGCCTCTTCTCTGAAATGTTGAATATTATTTTAAGACAAGGAAACGGAGTTCCTGATGGGGTCGCGTTGGCCTCTGTATTTGCTTGTGTGTTCAGCGCGCGTCCGTGCGTGCATGTGCGCGTTGCGTGTTTAGCTGCGTCCATCTGGCACCGTCTGGACCCGTAATGTCATGAAATTTTCCTGTTTATTCTGGCCCTGTCCCGGGCGTTCCTGAAGCCTTCACTGTCCACCTAAGGGAGTCGAGACGACGAGGGCGCTGCTCCTGCGGCTGCTGGGCTCCTGGTGGTGGCTGTGGCGGGAGGAGTGGCACAGGTCGACCATGTAGGACGCCTCTTCATCGTTCTCTTCAATAAGTGTTGCTAACCACTGTCACACCCCAACTCCAGCTGTTCATCTTATGGGGATGGATGTAAATGACGTTCAGATTGATCATCACTACTCATACGTGTTATTATTGTAGTAAGCGTTCTGCTCTCTCTCTCTCTCTCTCTTTCTCTCTCTCTCTCTCTCTCTCACCAGTGTTCCTTCCCGCAGGAACCTGGCCAGGAACAAGATCACGGCGCTGCGTGAGGGGGACTTGGAGGGTCTACGGAGCCTCACATCCCTGTGAGTAGACCGACCATCATAGCCTCTGCTTCCTCACACTACGCCCGTCCTCACACTCTGCTTCACTCATACTTTCACACTTATTTGTTTACTGCAATCATTACAAGCAGTTCCATCTCTACTCTCACCACAAGTACTCTCTTACTGTTACTACTACTACTACTTTAATGATAATGAAAATATAATAGTTATGATGATAATGATGATTACAGTACAGTAAAAGTTGCACAACTAATCATCGTAATAACCTCACTGTTACTAGCACCGCTAACAACAATCCCCTACACTGACCATTTACTGCTACCACACCACTACCATAGCGCGTCTACCACACTACACACCGCGCCCTACACCTGCCATATTCTCTAGAGTGTCACAAAAATGTTTTGTTTGATTTAGGACGCCAGTGTCGGGTTCTTCCCGCTGAACACAGAGACATTTTTTATAATGTGTATAAGCCAGATCCATGAATGATATCAAATTATGCTGTATCCTGTGTCACATGCGTCACTTGTGTGTCACGCGTCACAACTGTGTCGCCCGTCGCACATGTCACTCATGCGTCACTCTTGTGCATTATGTACCTTGTGCGTATAACAATATGTGTAAGACATGTGTCGGCCAGCAGGTCCCTTCACCAGAACAGCATCAACCAGATACATCCAGCGGCCCTCCTCCCCCTACAGCAGCTACATATACTGTAAGTATCGCACCTGTATCTCTCATATGTGTCTCTCATCTGTATCTCTCACTTGTGTCTCTCACCTGTATCTCTTACCTATATCTCCCACATGTCTTTCTCACTTGTATCTCTCACACATGTCTCTCACCTGTATCTCTCCTGTATATCTCGTCTTTCTTACTTATATTTCTCACATGTATCTTTGATCTGTTTCTCACCTGTATCTGTCACCTTATCTCTCACCTGCGTTTCTTACCAGTTTTCCCAACTGCATTAATGACCTGTATCTCTCACCTGAGTTGCCTCAGCTGTCCCTCACTTGTCGAGTCACCCGCCCCTCTAGCGTGTCTGCAGTGTGTGACGAGTGTGTCTCCCTCAGGGACCTCACGGAGAACCACCTGCTGCAGGTGCCAGCGGCCATCCTCCGCTGTCCCCGCCTCAGCCGACTGTGAGTATTGTGCATTGCTGTAGCCCCGCCCCGCCCCGCCCCGCCCCGCCCTGCCCTGCTCTGCCCCGCTCCGCCCCGCTCTGTCCTGTCCCGCCCCGCCCTGCCCTGCTCTGCCCCGCTCCACCCCGCTCTGCCCCACCCTGAACCACCCCTCCCTTCCCCGCCTGACGTAATCCTTCTCCGCCCCGCCCCATCCTCCCCGGTCCAGACCCGCCCTGATGCACCCCGTCTCGCCCGCCCCGCCTGGCTTGGTGGGGCAGCACTGCCCACGCTCCGAGAGCCACATCAGATGGGCGCCGACTCATCTGAGCAGCCAGCTGAGATCCATGGCTCATGGTTGCCTGAGTGTTCCCACCACTTGCCAGAAGGTGAGTACCAGCCGGCAGTAGGTGAGTGTCAGTTGGTGATCATCAACAGTGTGTGGTTAACTCGCCTCCGACCATCTGGCTAGTCATCACCTGTCCATATCCCCACCAGCTGTGCCTCCATCAATCTGGCTTCCCCTCAGCTAGACAGACGTCACTGTGACTCCCCCACAGCTAACCCGTCATCTGTCTCCACCGCCAGTATCACTGCAGTCCCTAACCAGCTTTATGTTTCCCTCCCACAGGCTCCTGGGCAACAATCAGCTGACCTACATAGGGAAGGAAGCCTTCAGCGGGTTGGGTGGCCTGCAGCAGGTGGCGCTGCAGGGCAACCCGCTCCTCACAGTACACCACGAGGCCTTCGCCCACCTGCCCTCCCTCACTAAGCTGTGAGTGTCCAGCCTCACCTCACACAAGGCCACTTGCCTGTGCGTTAGACCTTCTGGTCAGGTCAGGTCATCCTTGGTCAGTGTTGTCTGCGATCATATCATACCAAATTTTCATCAGCGGGTCATCCAGACTGGGTCCCCTGCTACCTGACGCCACAGTTACACATTATAAAAGCTCGCCCACACATCCTCTTCCTGCAGCCTCCTACATCCCTCCAACGACGTGTTCATGGATCACATCTGTCCCAGAGTCACATGTCTCAGGCAAACTTCGACTAGTGTTAGCGTGCACACTTGTGTGAGCGCTTATGCACCATATCTGCATCACCTAACACGACCCGTTGAAGCCTGTTACACATCCTGTTGTGTCTATCCCAAAGTAACTAAAACAGATATTGCTCGGCGTTACTGACACGCTTGATTAAGTTCCTTGTTTAGCAGTGCCCTAAAGGATTTCCTAGCTACTTAAGAGTTGGATAAGCATTTTCCTTTGAAGAAAAAACTACTTACCTCCTCCTGCTTCAGGATCCTGAAGGAGACGCGGGAGCTGACGGAGTTTCCTTCCCTGAACGGAACACACAGCCTGGAGACGCTCAGAATAGACCGCGCCGCCCTGTCCGCCGTGCCCAGCGACCTGTGTTCCTTCACACCCAGACTCAGGAGCCTGTAAGTCCCGATGATGTCCGCTGCCGGGAAAGTTACACACGGAAAACCTAATTAAGATGGATGGTCCTTAGTTTACTGAGAGACACACTGAGACAGACGGTGATAAACTGTATTATGTGTAAGTCTGCTTTGCCAAGATAGTCAAATAGGAGCTGGCAAACTGATACTTAGGAAACTTGTGTTAACTGTTGATTGAATCAGTTTGTGAGTCACTAGTCTTAGGTCAGCATTCCTCTCACAGCTGAAGATGTTGTCTCACTTGTCTCATTCATCCCATCTTGACATTACCCTGCAGACATGCCTAACCTGCATGGCACTTATGAAGAACAGATGATGTTCCAGTTTCATGGCCTGATCGCCATTGCAGTCAAAACTAAGATATTATAGTCTGACCTCTGCTAATGTGCCCTGTGACCTGTAACAAGCTATGTCTTCCTCAGGAACCTTCATCTCAACTCCATCACGGTTCTGCCCGCCCTGCAAGGCTGCCTGCACCTCAGACTACTGTAAGGACTGATCTCTCTCTCTCTCTCTCTCTCTCTTTCCCAGGTCATATGCCGCGTCACTGAGCTCCCCGACTTTTCATTTCTCTGAATCCTTCCCAAGTTATTCAAATCCTTCAGACACAATATTTTCCGTAATAAGATTTTAGAAAAAGAATGAAAAATAAAATCTCTCTGGATATGTATACCTGTTAATGAATTTTAAAGCCTGAGATAAATTCACGAAATAGATGAAATATTTTGAGGTCAGCAATGTCAATAATGAACAACTGAAAGAAATTGCGCCGTTCTCCAAGTTCGGTTAGATAAACCTTTCATATTTGGTCCTTCCCCTGAACGCACTTGACCTGACCTCCTACCGGCAGCGACCTGAGCGACAACGCCATACTGAGCCTGGGTCACAGGAGCTTCACGGGAGTGCCACACCTGCAGGACCTCCTCCTGCAGCACAACAGGATCACCCACGTCCCAGCTGATGCCTTCGTTGGCCTCTCCAACCTCCAGTTCCTGTACGTCCTGCGCCGCCTTCTTGTCATCTCTCATACAAGTAGACATAGCAAGTCATCCCCAGGTCCTGCCTGGTTTATTTACTGTATAACTAGACTGTGAGGTCATTTCCTAGTACTGGATCCACTGTGCTTGTATGTTAGGTCAAGCAAGGTCACCTGGAAGTCCTAAATATGTTGGGGATTTGTACTGTCTATAAGAGTCGCTCCTGAGGAGTCATTTAGATGTAGTCTTTATGACGTGTTGTGAAGTGTTAGCGCCATGTTGAGTGCGAGCTGAAGGGTGAGTCTCCTCCAGTAGAACACTAAGGACGATCTCCAGGTGTTGCACGTGCTTCACATGTGTGTCCGCCCAACGTCGGAGAACTGAAAGCATACTGAGGTCATGGAAGGTGACGGGAGGTCAAGCTGGTTGCGGGTGTGGCCTCTACGTCATATGCCCGCTGTACTCTACCTGTCTCAAGACATTTAACCGAAAAGTTGATCTGGAAACATCACTGTGTTCACTTGAACTAAGGGAGAAAGCTAAGACTGAACGGCTGAGAAAGTGAGAGAGAGAGAGAGAGAGAGAGAGAGAGAGTAGGTATAGGTATTTTTTTAGGTGCCGCCCCCCCGGCCACCCTACTGACGCTGTCTCTTTACCTTCCGCACTTGGCGTCGCCCTTCAAGAGCTCTGCAGCAGAACCAGATCACTCGGATTGAGGAGGACGCCTTCCTTCCGCTGGTCAGCCTCGAGGACATGTAGGTACCTCCTGCACATAATGTTACACTTTCCTGAGCTGTGGTTAAGCCAGAATATAAATATTTTTTAACCAAAGTGAGTATTAGTTACCAATAGTAATTTAAAACTAGGCTCTGTGAGTTCGCACAAGTCAGTGTTAGTCTACATTAGTTCATGTTAGTCAACACAGATGTGGATGACCAGTCGATGCCTAAAACTCAGTCTACAGAACAACTAGTTATTGTTAGTACACACGAGTGAGTGTTAGTTTACATTAGTTGTTATCAGTTAACAGGAAAGTTGATGCTTAAATCTCAGTGTATGGAAATCTTGCTCTAGTGAGCCGGGAATGTGTTGCTGAGCGAGGGCTCAGCCAGCCACAGCGCTGACTGCCCACTCGGGAGGCACCTGACACGGCCAGAGGCGGTGGCGTGCAACCCTTACTTGAAGGATGGACGCCTACACTTAGCGTGGAGGACGATGCCTTCTGGTGGTGTGGCCAGCACCCAGGACCTTTTTGTTGTGGTTTCCATTAGTTATCTGCGACCCAGAATAAGTATTAGATTATATACTTATCATAAAGTTGCTGGCTAAGAAACTTGACAGAAGCAAACTTACAGAACTTCCCACATGCAGTTGGATCTTTAATATAATTATATGATTTGTATTACATTATTATCTCACTATTTTCACGAGATTTCAGAGTGCGAATTGCCGCCAACGTTAGCTGATGATTCCCTGCCTCGCATGATGGCACCCCTTCCCTACACAACCCCACCCAGCTCCCCTCCCCTTCCCCCACACCAGTTAACAGCTCCCCTCCATATCCCCAGCAACCTGGGGGACAACCTGTTCCCTGAGCTACCCCAGCGAGGCCTGGAACACATCCTCTCCATCAAGGTCCACAACAACCGGCACCTCAGGGTCTTCCCTGGCCCCGAGAGCTTCCCTCAGGTCCTCAACCTCGTGCTCTCCTACGCCTACCACTGCTGCCCCTTCCTCAGGTGAGGCACTCTCTTCCTCGGGTGATGGATAATGTCTCACTTAGCTTAGACTGTCTTCCTCAAGTCAGATGTTATATGAATACAGACTGATTCTCAGAAGGAATATCGCAATGGGAATTTCTTTATTAAGTTACGATAAGATATTTATCACATTCATCATATGAGAGATAAATTCTCTCTTGTAAGATGGTTGGATGAAAGACATTGTTATTGTAGGAAGCATCTGGTGTATGGTTCTCGTCCGATAAGAAATAATGTTTCTTGTTGTGAGAGACACCAGGTGTGTGAAGTGTGAGACACCAGGTGTGTGGAGTGGGAGACACCAGGTGTGTGGAGTGAGAGACACCAGGTGTGTGGAGTGAGAGACACCAGGTGCGTGGAGTGAGAGACACCAGGTGCATGGAGTGAGAGTCACCAGGTGTGTGGAGTGAGAGACACCAGGTGTGTGGAGTGAGAGACACCAAGTGTGTGGAGTGGGAGACACCAGGTGTATGGAGTGAGAGTCTCCAGGTGTGTGGAGTGAGAGACACCAGGTGTGTGGAGTGAGAGACACCAGGTGTGTGGGGTGAGAGACACCAAGTGTGTGGAGTGAGAG
>JAYMFT010377572.1:0-14627 GCA_038088735.1 Panulirus argus | reverse complement strand
ATGGAAACCCCCCCCCCAAAAAAAAAAAAAAAAAGCACTAACTGGGCCCCTGAAATAAGGATTTTTGATAATTTACATCATATAAAAGTGAGACTGCACAATACTCACCTCCTACAATTAGGTAAATATTGGGAAATAAGTTCTTTGCCTGCATAAGTTGCCGAGCATGCCCCTGATGGAAGAGGTCATAAATGCCATCGGCATAAACTCTGATAAGTCTTGGTGCCTTTCCAGCTCTTGCCATATCCAGAGTAATTTTCTGTTTGTAATCACAGGCATTTCTCTCTCGTACAGCTTCTTCATCATCCGTAAATGGAGCTGGCTTACAAATGGTCTGAAAGTTAAACCATGAAAAAAGACTTACATTACTGAGCTTTGCCTAGTTCTTGAAATTTATTTTGTACACTGAACTGTTCCCTCTACTGAAATTAATGATGCCTTAGATATCAAAATAAAATCTTTCTATTTGTCTTCAATATGATTCAATTGAAAATCATGTGTCAATAAGAAAAATTGGACCTAGGAATAATACACAAACTGAATCACATTTGATGAAAAACCTCTCCAGCTTAGCAATATTCTATTTGCAAATTCAAGCTAAAATATTAAGCACTGAATTATTCTTTATTTAACCACATTAACTCTTAAGTGGCTAGAAAAGTGTTACATCACAGAAGGGTAATACACAATAGATTAGCTCTAGTAAATGATTCTCTGCACACCCACACTGCAAGCATGGCTAAAACATAAAAAAAAAAAATCTAAAATTAGTTTGTGTTTAAACTTTTCTTGCAGATGTGAATGAGAAAAACAGAATAATAAATCTAGAGATGGTGACAAATAGTAAACAAAGAACTTCTGCAAGTTAAGTGAGACCATAGGAGAATTCTATGAAACAATTTATGGGAGAGTTCAGTGACACAATTTAAGATGGAGCTGAGGTGATCTGGAGGCAGTTCAAGAAAACACTATTGCAAGCTGCCACAGAACTGTGCGGCACTGTATAGACATAGACTGAAAAAGAGACGTAACATACAGTAAAACAAAAATTTGATGAGTTTATTAGAGAAAGAAAGGATGCACAAAATATGTGTTCATGAAACAGTGGGAGAGTGCCAAATGACCAAACATAAGCAGATATGGCTTTTTGTACTAACAAAGGATTTGTAAGAATAAGTGGAAAACCTATAAAGGAATCGGTTTACTGAGTACACTTGGAAAGCTGCATGGGAATTTTGTTAATGAAAAGTGAAGAAAAAACAGCAATGGTTGAATGAAGAGCAGAGGAGTTTCATGGGAAGGTACAGGGTATATAAATCAAATTTTGTTTTTGAGGATGAGAGATGTTTGCTGCATTCATGGACTTTCTATTTATAGTTCAGAGTGAAGTGGACGAGTTGCTTGTAGAGGAAACTGGTCGCTAAATTTTTCACAGCAAACTCTTGTTCCACACATCCTCTACCTCCTGAAACCACACTGTTCCTCCTGAATTGGAAGTTCTGTGCATACCACCATCCTCTCAATCACAATTCTTCCATGCAACTCACCAGGTACACACAAGAAACTAACATCACTGTAATTTGAACAACTACTTGTGCCCTATTTGCCTTTATATAATGGCACTATACAGGCATTCCACAAATCCTCAGGCATCTCACGATGAGCCAAACACACTTTGAAAAATCATAGTAAACGAATCAATAACAAAATCAGACCCTTTCTAAAGAAATCCCATCCACTCCAGCTGCTTTACTAAACTTCAACTTACACTGGGATTTCATCAACTATTCTGTTTTCACCAAACCATCTCATATCTATCTTACTTTACATACCTCATCATTCAAAACATTCACTTCTGTCTGCATAACTCAAACACATTCAACAGTACTTTATAATACTTGCTTCATCTCTGCCTATAACCACTTCCCTAACTGCCCTCTTCATTAGTTCTCCCATCTGTTCTCTTTTTCTCCTCAAGCTATTAAGCTCCTACCAAAACAATTTCTTATTCTACCTAAAATCTGCTGATGCTCACTCACCCTGACTCTCATTTGTCCTTTTTTTCAGCTCATGCACCTTCTTCTTGACATCCTGCCACTTGCAAGTCTAATCGCTTGCATCTCCTAATCATTCACACACCTTCCTTCAAGTAATGACCATACTCTCTCTTTCCACTTTCATTGGCAACAACTTCCTCATTCTTTCACCCATCAGAACTACTGTATCATCAAACATCCCTATTTTGTCCTCAAACACAGTGACCTCTCTTTCCATTCACTTCTCCATGTAATATATGCATTACATGAAGCCAACTGCATGAGGTAAAGTTATGACTGAAAAGTCATCTTTGCTGAGCCTATATCATTGTCAATGGATGAAAAGGAGTATAACGAGGTGAGGGGCCTTCTCAATCGTTGCTATAACTGATCATAAAGCAGTTTTGAAGCTGAAGGACCCCCATAAAAGAGGTCCAAGGGATATTTAACTAAAAACTTCTAGATTCTAAATTATTCATGTATAATCTAACTCACTGACTGGACAGAAAATGAATAACAGAAATAATCCTCTTTGTTTAACCTAACCTTGTAAAGCTCCCATCTTCTTTCAAAGTAAATCAAATTCCTAAACTTCTGAGACAAAACACTGAGATTACTACAATACATATCAATACAATATATAAATCCTTTTCCTTAATATACATTATTATAGAAAGTTACACTGGACTGAAACCAGAAGCACAGCCCGTGTTAGAAGTCCTGGGACACTAAATTCCTGATTCGTGAGTCGAAGCTGTACAGAGCCCACTTTTCTTACTCAATCATGCAAAGAGCTCAGTTCACATTTAATATGGAGTGTCCAAGGGTTTCTTTCTCAGACTGTTTATGAACTATTAGCTATCTAATCATGTGTGCTTCTTCAAATTCTTTTCCTTATGATTAAAAGCAAATGGAGTTAGTCACAATAAACTAAACACAATATGTACACATTCATTAAACATCTTCTATTTATGAAAAAATAAAACTTTGTTAGCTTCAAATCATAAAATACTATTGTTATTCCCTTATGTCCAATAATCTACATTTGGTAAGTCCATAGTAAAATTAATGCTCGAAAGTAAAAATAAAGTAAAAATACATACACAATTTGAAACAACTCTAGTTAATGGGTTACTTCCTTAAACAAGGAAAATGCAATGTCCACAGAAACATTTCAAAGGAGACAAGTTATACAGGAAACTCAATTAAATCTTCCCTTCAATCATGGGGAATCTGTTAAACATAATCAGCAATGTAGCAGGTAATTAATATCTGAGCAGCAACTCAAGTTGAAACATGGCTGGTAGTCTTACTGATAAGCTAAAAATGGGCATAGACTGAGAGGTACTGGGGAATGCTTACCATTTCGTCACTAAGCTTGGCTAGAGATTCTCGGGTATTAATATCAGGCTCCCTCCACTCCTATTGGAAGGCTAAGCATCAAATATACAACCAAGTAATACCTTATACAACTTAATTTCAACATAAGTGGTTAATATGTGATTGTGTAATGTATACAACATAAAAAGATAATCATGATCAGAATTAATTTCTAGAAAAAGTGGGATGGAAGACATTAAAAAAAAAAAAAAAACAAGCTTGAAAGAAACATGAGGAAAAGATAACACTAAATAGCCTAGAAAGCAGACTGTACAACTGAAAGAGAAAAAGAGAGATTTGAGGGGAAAAGATTCTCTAAGCTCCCTGGAGAATAAAAACCTTCTGGTGAAGTTTATGCCTCTCAGCCCTCACTAACCACCTTTCAGTAGTTAGAGCTTCAAGTCTGGTGCAGGCACTCCCCTGCTAGTCAGCAACTTCCAACTGGAAATGACATCATTATCATGCTCGCCAACTCACTGGTCACACAGGTCACCTCATAATTCTCTGAGCACAGATGTAAATCCAATAGCAGGTACCATTAGTTATGAGAAAATTTCAAGAGAGAGAGAAAAGTAAAGCAGAACTCAGCAACCCAGTTAATTGTTCATAAGATACAGCCTCAAAGGAAACAGTTTTCATTCATCAAAACTCATCTTTCTCTCGTTGGATGGTCAGTCACATGTACTATAACAACACACCAAAGTAGAAGATTACAGAAAAACTTATCAACCAGCAGAACACTGACGAAAACAGTCAAATTTATATATCATGTAACACGTGAAAGGTAGATGTTCAACAGCAGAGTAATTCAACATCTAATCCTGTAACTGTTTATACTGCATTTACATGAGTCACTTTTTATATTAACCATGGTAGCATCTACTATGCATGACACTAAATTTTTTTGAAGTATGCCTGGCTGCTACTTGTTGTCCATCCAGGGGGTGCTGCCATAAGAAGTGAATAATTTTAGAGCAACGAGATGCAACTTGAAAAACAAAGAATAAAAGAAAATACCGAGAGAATATGGCTGTGATGATGATGAAAACACCTAGGATAATGATCATTTAGATGCCTACAAGCACTATGCATCAAGTGATAGTGATGATTACAATATGTATCGTAATGAGAAAATATTTTGATTCCTTTACTGGCTGCAACTTCACCTACAATTCTGAACTCTGAAGACCCAAAAACTGATTTTTTCCATTGAGCTAAGGAAAACAAATGTTGTGATTGTGTCCCACTAAAAGTATCAGGACGAATTAAGTGAATTACGACATGAACTGCAGCCAACTGTGGTGGCTGCCAACTGAGCAGCAGGACACCAAGTACCCTCCAGTGTATGGTTATTGATTTATATCATATTGTCTATCAGAATTTATTATATGTCATATAATAAATACATTACATATCATATGACAATTTATGCCAGGCATGCATAATATATATTTCACTGCTCCATAGTGATGTTGTTACCATAAGAAAGAATACAGTACTATAGAGCAATAATTTACAAACATATGCATTTAGAAAAAGACCTTGTTAGACCAAAAACAGTGTTACAACTTGATAATTTTTGTAAAGATTTCCACACTGGCAGTACCACCTATCTCAACATAATAATTTGCAATGGTAAAGTTGTTTTAACATTCAGTTATTCATGAACAACTGCATGTAGAAAAAGACCATGTAAAACCAAAAACAGCGTCAGAAATGGATAATTAATATAAAGATTTCCAAACTGGGAGCAGCACTTGACATAATCACTATATGACTGCAAAGTTGT
This sequence comes from Panulirus argus, assembly GCA_038088735.1. Taxonomy (NCBI): domain Eukaryota; kingdom Metazoa; phylum Arthropoda; class Malacostraca; order Decapoda; family Palinuridae; genus Panulirus; species Panulirus argus. The sequence continues at coordinate 9,422 of JAYMFT010377572.1, read as the reverse complement.
TATAATATTTACTATTTGCCATCCAGGGATCTAGAGAATAATTACGAGGCAAACAACGTGAGTTAAGTGAGCTTGCAGCATGATGATGTCATCACCAGGTCGAGATTACTGGAAGGGGACCATGTGAAGCTGAAGGCTGCAACTAGCAAACAGAGGTTAGCAAGGGATGAGACATGTAAACCTCACGAAAAAGGCAGAGATTACAGAGGATTTTATCCCCCTCAGGGATCCTAGAGAATATCTCATAGCTCACGAGACAGACAGACCCTGAAGAGAAAAACAAATAAATGTGAATGTACTGCATTAATCTATCAAATGTACAAAACAAATAATTAATCATCATAACTACACATATATATATGTATACACTACATCCGTATATTCTACATTATGTGCCTGTTTACATGTATGCATACTTAATGTCAGATGTGAGAGCATATATCACATCAGTACACAGAAGCACTGGTTTACATTCTAGTAAGTTTTCAAGCAGTGAGTCCCCTCATCCTGGGCAACTCTCAACGTAATTTTTCACCTGATGCTTGCAAATACACTGATTCTTTCTATCATGTAGCCTTTTCTAATCTCTTTATCCTATGTAAGGAGGAAGATCCAGAGCCTTTCCCAGAAATTTTGGCTACTGAACAACTTCCACCTAATGCTCAAAGCATTTGCTGAAAATTCTTCATAATGGTTACACTGTCAGCAAGCAAATCACCCTTTATTTTCAACCACATATGTATATATATATCAAGTTTACATCAGTATGGGGAAACTAAAAGGAATGATGGAAAAAAAAATCTACCAAGATAAAGAAGATATTTTTCTTAATGGTCTGGGAGGTCAAGTCCAAAACAAAGTTCACAAAGCATGAGATACCTGTATGTGTCCTTTAAAGCACTATCAATGTGCTTATATGATACAGACACCTTAACCACTGGTTCAAACTGAAAAAAAAATTACTAAAAATCACTGAAACACAAAATATGGATCATTGCAGCTTTCTTTCAGGATGATATTGTAGTGCTCATACATGTGCTACACCTTGCAAAGAGTCATGACTGCCTGAAAAGCATCTTAAAAACAGTTAAACACAGTACATTGTTAAAGTTAACAGGTGGAGACACACGTACCCTACAGATATGGATATATCTACACACATTAGCATTCATAATATCTCTGACACCAGTTCCCACCAGTTACTCCCTCAAGGGGGTGGCCATAGCAAGTCACCATTACTAGTAAACTCCACTATTGCTTCTTAGCCTTTAGTGCCTCACCCTTAACATGCCACTGGCAGAGGACAACTCTAATTCAGTATCCAGAGTCTCCTATCTAAATTTCCTACTAACTACAACCATCTAATGTGTCTACCTCATGTTCCAACCAACTAACCACATTTCAGTAAATGCAGCCTTAAGCGTCGTCCAGGTCTCCCCTGCCAGTCAGCAACTTTCAATTAGAAATGACTTATCTATCCTGCGAGCTGACTCACTGGTCACAGTAGTCGCCTCACAATTCTCGAAATAGATGAAAACCCAATGGCAGTTACCATCAATTAAGAGAAAAGTTTTTCAAGAGAGAGAGGAAGGTAAAGCAAGAAACAGAAACCCCAAAAATAAATAATAAACAAAGAAATGCAATATTCTCACTGCCATACTAGCCAAACTGATGAAAGAGTTTCCAAATGCATCATAATCCAATCTGGCTCAATAGCTGGACTGCATAAAAGACCGACTCACAGACGACCATAAAATATCTTCATAAATATGATGACTGCCGTGTTCCTGAGATACACACAATACCTGGACCTATTTATCAAAATGCAACTTAAAGATGTCATATGCACAATTTTTGAAAATTAACAAAAGGAAAACCTTAATAACTGAAGATCCCAGGATCTAATTTGCAACAAATAAAACTCAGAAATGGATGCGTTTATTTGTGCTTGATTCAGAACGTGGTACTATATCCATCAGATATTAAAATCTGTTTAAATATATGACCCCAAATGTGAAGCTCAAAGTTTGAGTTAGGAACAGAAGAATGCCGTAAAACCCCCTCATGTTATACATTACAAAGTGGCACTCATTATAGTGGGGATAAAAGTGTTGTAGCTATACAGTACCAAAATCTTTTTTTGACAGACATGTTACACCCACTCAAAAAACTTTTCACAGAGGCTAAACAGGCAGGTGGATAGACACAAAACACAAACTCTAAAATGACTTCTTTGTCAAGCTTCCATAATATTGTTTCTTAAACACCCACACAAAGAACAGTAAATACAAAGCATAAATTTCTCTCCAATTCAGTGCTGTACTTTGCTAATCATGAGTATGTATAATTATCTCTACAATTTCCTTGTCAATCCATTTACTTTACTATCTAACACCAACATCACAGAATTGTGGTACTAACTAACCTATAATGGTAAATGGTACATAGGACAATAATGGCAGAAGGAATGATGAACGGTAAACATAATGCAGTATACACAAAAAGTTGTGCCCTCTAAGAGGATAAATACTTTCCGAGTAGCAAACACCTTCCATGTTATGTAAATTATCAAAAGTTTTTCACCTTAAACAAGAGTAAAACATGTTGAATCTTTATGTATTTTGAATGATGATCTTCTTAATCAAATGTAAAATCTTTTTCATACTTTCTTCAATTTCCACTCTAAGAAACAACCCCTAAAGCTAAGGGACAACACTAGAGATGAAAAGGCAGGCAGTAAATTACATATCTGTCATATATAAGCACAAACTCACTTTATTTCTACTAGTGTATTCTCTACAAAGAGGCTTTGCAACTATAGCACCAACATTCTTAATGGGATCAAGCTATTTAGCCAGGAAATTTATGCAACTACTTCATTATTCAAACATTTTCACCAGTTATAGCATCAACATTTTTTCAAGAGGTCAAACTCTTTTATCAACAAATCTACACACCCACATATCTGAGTTACTTAAAAATTTTGACCCATTTATGAATTAAACGTGGGAGAAAAATGAGGAACCGTACCCCATGTCGAGCAGATGCCGTGAAGGCCTGATGATGAGAGCGCTTCATACTGCCAGATGATTTACTCTCTCCTTTAGTCTGTGAGAAAATACCCACTGGAAATGAGAAGCCTGTTTCTGCTACCCTATCAAAACTGAAGAAAAGAGTTAATAACAGGCAGTGAAAAGATCTGATAATACTAATCACAGTGATTACTTCAGCTAAATGACTATGACTGAACAAGGTATACGTATTAGCTATACTTTCCTAAAGTGATCAAGTTAAGCTACTGCAGCTTAACATTACTCAAATATACATATGTCATTAAGCTATGTAACCTTTAGCAGCTTATGGAGTGAAAGTTAGTTCAATTAATTTTTGGAATCTTGCACCATCAACCTGATTTGAACATGTAAAGAAGACATATTCTCTAGATCAAATCAGATGCCTGTTTTGAACTTGTAAGGAAGACACATTCTCTATATCAATATTCAGATGGAGAAAAAAGACTAAATAGGAGTAAAATCAAAGAAATCAGTCTAAAATCTTAACAATCTATAATAAATCATGAAGGTTTTGAGGATATGGTCTTAACAAGTATACTCTCCAATTTCTTCTTGTCCACTGGTTTCAGGAATGAGGACCCTACTTGGGAGAAAATTATTCCTATTATATGTGCATTTACACTCAGGCATAGATAATGAGCATGCAACTATCTACAACAAGTCTTTGTGCATCTGAGCTACCCAAATTAAACGAGAAAGAAGGTAATGACAACAATGTGACACATCTGTGAAATCTGAAACTTTCTCATTGGAGTTATCAAAACCATAATGAAACCATGACACAAATCTTATGAAGAAAAAAGTGCATTTATTCTTTTAATGCACTGCTGTGTTAAGCACATATGGAGGGAAAATTTCACAAATGTATATCAATGTTCATTATAAATGAAATTTAAGATAAATGAGCTACTCCTTACAAACTGCTAATTACAGCAAAAAGAATACCACCAAGTGCTTGCAAATATCTCATCCCCAATGTAAGCTGGAGGTTGGAATACAACCATTACTTCTTTCACAGCAGCAGTTCGCGTGCAAACTGTTAATTTTCTCTACGCACCCAGTACTTATACAGTAAGAATTCTTGTATCAGTCGCTACTGCCTCAAGGTGAAATATATAACTATTAATACCTGTCGAGACATCCCAAGCAATGTTATCAGATGCTAAAGCCAAAATTTTTTTCTACACACTGGTCATTCCATACAGAGATGCTAAGAAGACCTATGCAATATATGCACTCTCATGTTATGTAAACGCTTTTGAAGGTGTAACACTCTTACAAGATTACATGTATCAGTGATGAAAATCCTTACTAATCATATTTGTTTGAGACAAAACCACGTACAAAAATGTCACACATCTCACTACATGTGCCTGAGAGTACTCATGGATTACCTCATTTGCCCACCAACACAGCAAACGCAAACAATATTTCACCAAATTGAGTTGTATATCATTTCATTAAGAATATTCAGCACACTGAGTGTACATTAGATACAAAATTGTTGCAGTGAAAGAATTAATCTTATGATTAAAGTGCTGGAAAACCTATATAGGAGGAGCACATGCAGAAGGGATGACTACCACCTTATGCTGAATGAATAAAAACAAACATTCTCTCTCCTTATCAAAGCAAAGAGGCTTTTGTTTCTTCTTGGACCTGCATATGCTTTTAAGACTGAATGCCCCATACTGAGAAAGAAAATTCAAAAGGTGGAGCTAATGCGAAGAGAAGTAAACTGACGCATAAAAAAGTATATGAGACAAAGGAGGACGAGATAGAAAAGAACAAAAAAATTACTGGTAACAGAGGAAGATATTCATTAAGGTGTGCAAAGAGTATTTTAAGTGACAGATGAGGTCATGATATATGAGAGATGGATGTTAGTCTGGTGAGGGTGAAATGATAGGAAATAAAGATTAGACATCAAGGAGAGAAACAGGAAAAGCTGAAAATACCCATAGAGTAGTGAGATTTGAGGCCTTAATCATTCTATTACCAATGCACACAAACTTGCATAGTATTCGTGGCAATAGATACAAGAGGAATCATTCAACATCGTCATCCAGCATGTCCTAACATAAAAGATAATCAACACCACCCTCCATAAAACCAACAGAATTGGTTAGCCAAATTCACAACTGCCTGCAAAGCCAGTGTCATTCACAATGGAATTTCTCCATGAAGAATTACTTTCCCTAATCCTCTTCAACTACCTCCAACACAACTCCGCTTTACCCCTATAAATCTCAAGTGTGAAAGCCCTCTCGTGTAAAAATGATCTTAGTTACATCACAGCTCCATAACATTACACAAGTAACACTACATCATACAATTAAAACTCTGGCTTATCCAAAGCAGAGCTTCTGCTTCCCACAAAACTTCACCATCGACCTTGAGTCATGACAAATAATCTGGCCTCCCATAACCCATTATAATCAGCAACTTTCATTCAAGAAACTCCATCCATAAAGAGTATCACATATGACACACGCAATATTCTTGTCAAGTTAAACTTTCTTCTACAAGACAACCCAATAGTGAGCCAATAAGGCCTCCTGTTGTCTGTCTTTCTCATGTAAACATACACTTTTCATAACACAAACATCAACACAAAGGCCATAAATAAGTCACACACTCTCAGAATACATACTGGTACCAACTTTGAACAAGAAAAAGGATCCCTCAGTTTCCTCTATGAGCAATTCATCCACTACATCCTCAACTACACTGTATCTACCTGGTCATCCACCCTTTCAAATGCAAACAACAAAACTACAAAACACACACAACAAACACAATTGACTTAGCAATGGCAAACATTCAAAACCAAACTGAAAAGATGATACTCTTTTTTCCAGTTACAAATTTAACTAAACATGATAAGCGAAGCACTTCTTTTCTTCATTTTGCATAAAAACTGAATCAGGTGAAACCAATATCTCTACCTATACAATGCCATACACAAAATGCTTCAATCACATCCAGTCTCCAATCAATCCTGTAACAGGTGTTACATCACAGAAATGTATTAATGATAAAAAAAAAAAAAAAAAGTTTTAGCAGTATAAATAATTAATATATCACCAGAATGTTTATGCAATGGGTTGAAAAACGATATTGGTGATTAGACTATTATAATGTGTATACCCAGAACACGTTTTATGGGGCCTAGAAGTTGTGTAACAAACACACGCTTGGAAACAAGACTCCTTTGAAGCACGAAGTTCCTCAACGAGACTGAACTTACATTTGTCAGCTGACTATGATACAACCTCACCAAAGGTGACTTTTCTCTCAGAGCATAACCTTAAGCAGATGGCTTTCAGTAATGCCTATGATGTATCATTCTACAAGCTAAAAATTAAGTATTCATCAAAACAAATGTAATGAAACCACTTCCACATTGAAGAACAGGAGTGTTGGATATCATAATTCTCTTCTTTGACGTGTTTATTTCGCAATACCTTTAAGTGAAGTCTTAAAAACTCTTGACGCAAGTCTTCATTTCATGTATTTTACTGCCTCTGTAATAGTCTCACCAAATCTCTATTTCAGTTTAAAAACTTTGGCACTTGTGTAACAACATCAACTTTGCAGAAAGTAATCTCCCTCTTGAGCTCTTCTCACCAGTTCCAGAAAAAAAAAAGAAGACTCCAACACATCACACCTAAAAAAGTCCTCTACGAACCTCACATCGCAAACGGAGCACAGGAAGTGTTTAGCCGGGTCCTTTCAGTTTAAGTTACAACAAAAATGTTAAGCAACCTGAGAGATTATGTGAAGTTATATTCAGGATGTCTAACTTCCATGAAGGACGGCCAAAGACTGAAGAATTACTGTATAATCTAAAGCAGAGCTTGACAAACTTTTATATCACAGTAAAAAGTCTTTCAAGTGTGCAACAAATGCACATGTAAATAATACCACTGGTTTGGCATCATTATGTCACTAATTATGATCTGAACTACCTAGCATATAGATAACCTCTCATTTGAAAAACTCCTTATACTTATTACATTAATTATGTTAATGACGAGTGTTTTGCTTATATCAGTCAACCCTAAATTTAAGCAGCTTTAAAAACATTTTCAAATTTTCTATTTGTTCCAATTTACATCATTTTCAAAATTTCTATTTGTTCCAATTTACATGGAGTGGAAAAAATGCACATAAATGCCCATGTGATATACTTATGCAAAACTGGGGTCCTGAGCCTTAACCCTGCAAGATGACAAAAAGGGAAAGATGCCTAATTCTCTTTGCAGATCTTTTACCTTGCATCCAAACTAACGATATAGTAATATAAGATACCCCCATTGATCTTTCTTTTGTAAATACCTTTAAAATACTTACGTTTTAAGACACTATCCATCAAAATTCTGCATGTTTAAAATCAATAATGAATCCAAGAAACAAATGGAAAAATAAAAGAGCTATGGGTACTAACTCCTTACTATGGTGGGTGGCAGCAGCCAAATGAGACTAGGTGTTTGGTTCCACCTTACATTAGGATGTACAGTAGAGATAGAGGCGACAACATGTCATCATCATTGATAAGCTGTAACATGCCACAGTCCAAAATCCATGAACAACCATGTGTCAAGGCCACTTTCCATTCGAACATTCTATATAAACAAGGATGAGTCCAGCAGTGATTTCCCTAACATATTGTACATCATGTACAGTGGGTAAAAGTAGTCAGTATGAACATTAGGTAGAAACCTAAGCAAACTCTGTGCAAAAGTTGCCTTCTGTCTGTGGCCTGTAAAGGGTGAGGCACTAAAGATAAAGAGACAGCACTGGAGTTCACCAATCATGGAGACTCTATTGCTATGGCCACCACACATCAAGGCGTGAGAATGTTTCATTTCCATACAATTTCTTTCTGAACACGAAATGTTAATTCCCATAGAGATAAGCATTCACACTAAGTGTTTGGAAAATAGAGATAAACCCTTATCATACAATGTAACATCGATAAGATTAAGATCAGTAAACAAAACTGATTTATATACAAACACTCACTCACACATATGAAAAAAAAGAAAGAAAACAAAATTACATAACAATCTTTTTCCTGTTATCAAAAAACAGAATTTCTTTCCTTTCTTGTGACTCTTTAGCAACTTACATTGCACTAAAAAATCCAGGTGTCTCTCCTAAAACATACTAGCTATCTCTCCCATCCTCTGATCTTGGTTAAATCCACACACATTCAGACACCCAAGTCTGAACCTTTGAGGATGATGAGCACTCCTCTCTTGGATCCTTATTCTGTTCCAACATTTTCTTACTTTTTTTTATACATATTCACCATTTCCCAAGTTAGCATTAGGAACAGAGGACTGAGCCTTAGAGGGGAAATCCTCACTTGGCCCCCTTCTCTGTTCCTTCTTTTGGAAGAACAAAAACAGGAGGGGAGGATTTCCAGCCCCCCTGCTCCCTCCCCTTTCAGTCGCCTTTTACGACACGCAGAGAATACGTGGGAAGTATTCTTTTTCCCCTATTCCAACATATATGAACTAATACAGAAGGGGAGGTATTCCATCCTATCACTCACACTCTTTGTAGATGCCTTCCACAACATGCAGGGAATACATAAAAAGTTTTCTTTATCCTCTATCCCCATGGATTATGCCATTATATATTTACAGTAAATCTGTTAAGTGGTCCTCTCTCTCATGGCAAGTTTACAAGTAGCACTTTCATAATACCCTGTTATACCTATCATATGCCAGTAGTCTTACACAAGATAAGATGACAATTTGTCTGATGCTATCTAGTGACTGGATGACTTGCACTTTTATGACAGCCTTACATCACTACCTGTTACAAAATAATTTCCTTACATAACTAATCAAGAACTCTTATCTAGCCACATGGATGAACTTTCAAGCCCTCATTTTAACCATATGGCATATGCCCAATGCTAGACTTTCAATAGCGATAACCAAACACTAATGAAAATCTTTCAGTACAGTAATCAAAATGTCCAAATGGTGAAGAATGGAGATTATACTGAGCTTCATTCTAATCCTTGGTCCAAGGTTTGGGTGACTAGATCAAGATTGGTAGATGTAACCAGGTTCAAGGGCCCTGTATGATCCTCCTGTTCCACTGATCTACTAGCTCTTACTTCTTGGGAAACCATACACTGATCTTCAACGAATGTTAAAGGGAATGTGATCAAACACACACATTTATTTATTATACTCGATCGCTGTTTCCCGCGTCAGCGAGGTAGCACTAGGAAACAGATGAAGAAAAACCCATCCCCCCGCATACACACATATATACATACATGCACACATATGCACCATACATATATATATATACATATCAACA
>JAYMFT010377562.1:2500-20896 GCA_038088735.1 Panulirus argus | reverse complement strand
AGGATTTCCAGCCCCCGCTCCCTCCCCTTTTAGTCGCCTTTTACGACACGCAGGGAATACGTGGGAAGTATTCTTTCCTCCCTATCCCCAGGGATATATATATATATATATATATATATATATATATGTTCATTTTCTTGCAGTGTTATTTACTTTCTTAAATAAGCTGCAAAAGGATAATTTATTCTGGATGAACATGCGTGTGGGTTACTTTTATCTACAGTCTTGCGAAGAAGATCTCCGCACTTCCTGTACATTGTTGCGAGTAATCAGCCTCTTCCATGACTCTTGGCCAGAAACCACCACGTCAGAATCATACACACACTACTCATTCAGCAATTTGCTGAGAATAAGGATAAAGTACAGTGACTAACAACCTTAAGATTCGTAGAGAATATATGAATGTAATAGAGAGAGAGAAAGAGAGAGAGAGAGAGAAAGAGGAGAGAGAGAGAGAGAGAGAGAGAGAGAGAGAGAGAGAGAGAGAGAGAGAGAGAGAGAGGCCAAGAGGAGGGGAAATGACCAACTAAGCTGCATCCATAATCCTGATGGCCGACCTCAGCCAAATTATCTTAGCACTCATGTTTTGGGTCAAATTATAAGCCTGTTTGCGTTTCTGAAAGCTGGAAATATGAGGACATTAGGTGTACGTCAGGGCTAATTATGACCTTACCGGTGGGTTGGATCTGGCGGTGGTAGAGGTGGTGGTGGTAGTGGTGGTAATGTGGTGGTTGTGAGGACAATGTTGTTGTAGTGGTTACGGAGTGGATGATGTTACATATTGTTGGTGAGGTTATGGGAAGGTTGTGTTGGTGAGGTGGTAAGATGTCATGGTATGATGGAGACTGCGTAGTGAAGAAGAAGTAGTAACACCAGTTATAGTGTGGTAGTGCTAATGACGATGTAGTGGTTGTGGTGTGGTTGTGACGATGGTGGGATGGTTATGATAGTAGTTATTGTGATGGTGGTTGCAATTTATGGTAATTTAGTGGTTCTCACAGCAAATGCGCTGGTGGCACTGTTGATTCTGGTAGCGATGGCGAGTGGTTGTTGGAGAAGGTGGTGGCAGTTATGGTTGTGGTAGTGGTTGTAGTTATGACGAAAGTGTTGGTGACAGTGTTTGTATTAATGCTGCTGCTGCTGCTGCTGCTAGCCCTTGGTGTTGCAGGTAATGACATTAATATCATCGAGCTGACGGTAAGTTCAGCTGTTGATAGTGGTATTGTGGTTAGGTTTGCTGGCGCTGGTGGTAATAACCCGGTGAAGAGGACGACGCTAATAGTCAGACGCCACGAATTAATATCTGCCCATTTAGATAATTACTATTTCTTTTTCTTTCCTCCAGATGTCCTCACTGCCGTGATAAAAGCCACGTCGTCTCCACAACATGTATTTTTCTTCTTAGGTGCAGGAATTACCAAGGGCACATTTAAACGTAAGCAAAGACGTAACACATCAGCTCCTTTTGAATACGTCTCTTACCTCAACACCCTCACTAGACTCTGTCATTATGGACCTCCGTGGAGTGGTGGCGAGCGCTTACTGACCGTCACGCATTCACGGGCAGCCCGGGTTATAGAGCGCCTAGGTTCGAATCCTAGTCGCGGCACAGTCGCTCCAGATTCAACCCAGCTGTTCATCCCTCTTCAAGACGTTGGACTATAGATTTCGTACCTGGCTTAGGCTCGGGTATTTGTGCATATAACTTTGTTGAGATGACTTTAAATAAGGTATTCAGTTGCTCGTGTCATCACGGTTAAGGGAAAGCCAGTAGTTATTAACACAACCTCGTTTCCAAACACGTCTCCTCATACAAGCGTCTTCTCGCTAGTACCCCCAACCTTCTCCAAGTTGTGCGGTCCACCTGGCTGCTCTGCGCCACTCTAGGCGACGCGTTAAGTTGGAAGAAAATACGTCAGTTCCATCATCAGATTTTCGATGTATCTTCTGGACGTGATTCGTCGATTCGAGACACTTTGACTCCTTACAGCTGAAGCTCAGAGAACATCTACACAACCTTCATTGTGCACAGACTTACCCATGCCTTCTCCTGCTTCCCCGGCCGGGTTTCGGTCGGCTTCAATAGGTGTCGGTCTTTTTTTTTTTATCGGTTTCTTTAGGTTTCCGTCAATTTAGGTATTACCATTATTATTTTTACACTCACATACACACACTCTCTCTCTGTCTCTGTCTCTCTCTCTCTCTCTCTCTCAGGTGCAAACAAACATACACAAATACATACACACAAACTGGAATACATAAGCACTATGCGCTAGCCAAGCTGAATGGCACAGTCCTCTCTTACCTACGCGGCTCTTCTCCCCTCGAGACCATTTCATCCCCTCCTCCTGTGACACCTTCAGCATCTCTTCGCTATAGAAAACGATAAGATTTTTTTCCTCTTTCTCTTTCAGAGTTATGATCCCGTCTACATCACCTTGGCCAACAAGAGCACGAAGAACAAGACAAAGGGTGTGACAGATAATGCTGTACATCATTTGTAAGAGACTCTGAAAGACAAGTTTGGAGTCCACTTCACAGCCCATGAACACCTTTGTATTTCACTCTTCACACACCTGGCGGCCAACAGAACCTGTGATGGAGATCTTCTCTTACAGTCTTAGCCCACGAGACTCAAACGATTTTGGCGGTGGCTGGGACTCGATTTGCCGTGCGTCAGCACTACTGCCCTCTGTCAAAACGGTATGCACTGGATTTGTAAACTTGGTGACATTAGCCTGAGTTGTTGCAGGAGTTATTGTCATCGCTTCAGAATTCATTCTATAAGACACCATCAATCAAAGTTTACTTAGGAGCAGCTTTCACAAACAGGGACACTTCCGAGCCATGGAATGTAGTGACCATGTCACTGCTCTTGGCTACAGAAATGCAAAGGTATGGTTGACCTTCTTAAGAACACGTCTTTGTCCTTGGCAACATGAACTCAAAGGCTCTTCTTGGGTGCGGGAACACAAAGGCTCTGACGGGCATCATAATAGCACGTCACTTGTTCTTGGCTACAGAGACACAAAGGAAATAATGAGCTAAATAAGAACACGACACTTTCATTGGCTATATAAACACAAAAGCTTTAACCACACTGATAAAAGGACGTAACAAAGGGCAAGATGAAGTTCATGAGAACCGTGTCTCTGCCCTTGGCTACAAGAACAAAGGCTATGATGAGCTTAATGAGAACACAGCAGGAGTGCAGGTGAGAAAGAGGTTGCTGCTGCTCAGTAATGCATTGCGTGAGCTCATGAACCTGTAAGCCTCAATTTTCCCCCCGAGCTAAGCGAAGCTTGAATCTAGATAAAGTCACCTCTAGCCATCCAGCTACAAGCGTCTGTGAACCATCCAAAGTATGAACTCCATTTCAAAGCTTCTGCTTCACTAGCGCCACCATCACCCTAACAGCTGCTGCCACCTACTCCAGATATTGTATAGAACGGGTGACACGCTGACCTCACAAAGACCCGTCTGTCTTCCATCCCCCTGCATCTGATACAGCACGAGGTAATCCGTCCCACTGTAAGGGCTCTTATACACGATACGTGGGCAAGTATGGTTTTGGCGAACGCTTCGGATCAGTGTCGAGGTATGGTTTCGAAGCATTGCGCTCACGTTTGTTGGGCCGAGAGAGCGTGTTTACGTGGAACCTGCTCACCAAATCCGGTCATTGGAAGAGACATTCCTGAGTACGACAGTCATGCCTGGGTACACCGAAAGGTGACGGATGGCTGCACTTTTGTGTATCGTGAGTGCAGGGTTGGTTTTGAAGGAGAGAAGAAAAACGGAGTGTTTGGGTCAAAGAATGGTTACGAAACAAAATGTGTGGGGATCATATAGCCAAATATTTAGTGCATTTCACACACTGCGTTAACACTAGACATGCAGCATAACATTCGCATTATCCCCAGAACTTTTCACAACAATATTAGAGCGGATCCGTCCATTGATATCAAAGACTAATACGAACATGAGAGATGCAATACCTGCAGAAGCCCGGCTTGAAGTGACATTTGAGATATGTGGCGACGGGTGCAGTCTACGGAAGCCTCGAATACACCTCAAGAATATCATAGAGTTTACTCTCAAAAATCATCCCAGGGACGTGTGATGCTATTTACAAAGCTCTACGGAATGATTACCTCAAGGTAAGTCTTTTATGTTGAGCAATAATACTAGTGTCAAATACATGTGCTTCATCATTGCAGTATGTGTGGATGAAATTTTCCGTGGCATACGTATACTGATAGATAGGGTAAATCGAAACAATCTCCCATAATTATTGCACCCTCGTCCCACAGTTTAATGTAACTATAACAAATAATACATAACAGGCCATATTCACTGAAACCCTATAACTTCCGAAGTCAAAATGAGCAAGAGAGAATATTTCCGTACAGACTGTCACGGGCAAGACGTACTGTGGAAAGCGCATTTGGAATTCTCGCCGGTAGATTTAGGGTGTTGTCAATTCCTATTGCATTAGAGCCACATAAAGCAGAGAAAATTGTTTTGGCTTGTATTGTCTTGCACAATTTATTGAGACATAATGCATACCATATCAGTGAGGATGTAGTGAACCTGGATGCTCAGCTGTTCCGTCTCACCCGTGACAGAGGTAGAAATAGTAACACTAATGCCAAGCGAATTCGTCAGGAATACTGCAGATATTTCAATCAGGAGGGTGCGGTGCCTTGGCAATGATCGTAAAGTATTTAGTATCTTCCTTATCCACGACCGTCAGTACCCCTATTATTGAGATATAGGTTGAATCATTGTTAATTAATCATCTAGTTTTGCACTGGGTATGTAAGGGATAGTGGGATAATTTATAGTCATAAGTACATTGAATAAAACTATACCCTACTGGGCAACATCAATTTTCCCTTTCAATATCACGCTAATTTTTTACAGGTGGTCAAATGAGTGCAACTGTCATTATTACAGTACCCAATGTGATTAGCAGGACACGAAAACTCACCACCTCCAGAGGATCCATATTTGATGTGGATTCCCGTTGCGTTTCACCGTCATCGAGGAACCTAAGCTCGTTGAAACACCATAGTTTTGGCTGATATACCTCGTCTGTACCAGCTCCTGACTTTTTTAATGCATTAATAAGTTTCAATTCTTTCCTGTACTGACTGAGTACTGTGTTTATTTTCTTCTTTAATATTTGTAGTGAGCACAGTGGATTAACATTTTTTACATAATCGAGAAGTTCCGCATACGCTTTGCACTTTTCATTTCGATTTTTATAAACGTCACTTTCTATCTGGTATAGACAAGACCGGTCCCTATACCGTTCAGTCAGTTGTAAAGTAAACGCCTTTGTCCACTCAAAATGCCTGACTGATGTTGCAGACACCGGTAAAGCGTCCAATGCTGCTGTTGTGTACGGAGCCCGAATGGAGTGGCAGGGGCCCCACGTGGGTGAGCACGCAAATATTCAGCTCACTCGCTTAGCTGCCCAGGAAGTGTAGGTGGTTCAGCGTTTCTGTCTACACGAGCAGTTTCCGAGCACAGCTTCGGTACCATGCTTCGAAACAATACTTGGCCAAGTGTCGTGTATAAGAGCCCTTACGGGTTGACACACTGTGGGGGAGATGGTCTAGGTAAGACTGGACTATTCTCTAAGGCTGAATATATCACTTTTATGTAAGAAATGGTACCACTAGAACAGAAGTAGTGGGCAACGCTGATCCTATGGTATCACGATGGTACAAAGTGTCGGATCGTACACAGAAGAAATTATTAATACACAAAACTCCTTTTTTAGCGGACTGAAAGTACGTGGTATTGCTCGTAAGTCAATGGCGTCATTACAGTCAAGGATAACACTTGAAAAGAAAATTTATAAGTATAGATTAAAGGTAAAAAAAAAATAAAATTGCTTATCACAGTAACAAAGAAATGTGAAAAATAGAGAATACTTGATGAATGGGGACATAACTTGAACTTTGATATGTATAGAATTTGACCGAGGGTGAAAAAAAGGCGTTTTAAATTCTATTCAAACCAGCGGCAGAAAAAACAGTAGATTTGAATACTCATGAATAGGATCTGATGACGTGTTAGTCCTGTTACATCTTTATAGTAGGAACTTGTAATGGTTTAAATGCGGCAGGTCGCTCCCAGGTTAAATAAGATAAATATTATGAAAAAAGAAAACGGATTTTGTCAGAGGAAATTGAGGGGTAAATAAAACATTTTTATTTTCTATGGTAAACTGTCGCATCCTCGTCATAATAATATGTTTTTTTTTCCGTTCTTCTGTTTTCCTTTTTTTTCATTTTATTCCTTAGTTTCCTCTTATTTTCTCCCCTTTGATGAACTCTTTTGATATCTGATCCAAAAGAGACGAAATTTATGTTGATGATAACTGTCGAGTTGTACATAATTGGTTTGCAAGACGGAACGCGTAACGATGGTTTCGACCATGTAATATAATCTTAAAGGAACGCATAATGAGGATGGTGTTCGTCTTACCCAAGGCACATAGTGATATAGGAGTGTATAATGAAGATTAGCATGTTGTCAATCATGGCACATAATGTTACAATAATGATACAGATCGTTTATTGATATTTATTGCGACGATTGGGATGGATGTTATGACTGGATGTGATGACGATAGGATTGATCAGTGATGAGTCTAAGGATGATGATGTTAATGGTTATGCTTGTAGCATAAGGATTTTTATCAGCGAGGATAATATTAAATGACAATGACGATGTTAATAATGAATATAATGATCATAAAATTTTTGATTATGTTGAGTACGGAGGGTTAACGAGAAGAGGTGAATTTCAGTGAAAAGATAAGCAAATATTTGTTTATAAACAGATAAATGGATCAGGAGATGAATATGCGAATTCCCAAGACTCGATGAAAATAAATGATGAGGTTATGAAGAACCTGGATACTTCATACCCACAGCTGAATAGATCTATTTCATATTCGAGTCTATTTTAGTAACAACTAAATCTTTAAATGAAACATACAAGCATCTAAGCTTAAGGTTTCTCATAATATCGATGATAAAGATGAAAAAGACTGATACAGATGCAAACTTACACGGACAGGCACAGACATACACATAAAGAAAAGCTGAAGTATACTTGCACATACGTACATATGATATACACAAAGACAGAAAGACAGTCAGACATTCCACAACCAACATGTAGGGTCCGAAACATCTACTCCGTGGAGATGTGAGGTAATTTTCTTCAACTTTATCATAAGATGATGAATTCTCAACTCCAGACCCAGGGAGACAACAACCAGTTTTATTACTCTCAATATGAAAAAAATATATATCTATCTAATGAGTGAAAAATGCAAAGAATGAAGATATCATTAAGCAATATGACTGACGATAATACTGATAAATGAACTGAGCAGCAAAAAGTTATTTGTCCATACAGAGTACTTGGGTTATGTGTTAAGACCTTAAAAACGGATGACGAAACTTGAGAACATCTCTCCATTTGATTAGCAAAGGTGATAGATCCCGCCTGTACCTGTGTGCTATGCCCGACATGCTCAACGCTGCACCCACGATTCGATGTTTACCCCAACCATAAGAGCCAGGGAAATACAGTGAAACTACTGCAAGGAACAGCGTTAGAAACTCTATGATTCAGACCAGCGTTGCTCCATTCACACTCCCCGCAGGGGCATGTCAGGTCATACAAGGTCAAAGCAAGCCATATTAGCGTGTAGCAGATTATAGATACCATAAACTCACGTGAGACCCCACCAAGTCACAAAAGGTCGCAGGAAGTAGCCGGCTTCATGCAAAGCAGAAATATATTGTAGGGAACTTAGCAACGTCAAGGCAGGTGAGGCGATACCTTACTGTCTCTGAACAAATCACTGGAAGTCACACGAGGCCAGGGAAGGCTGAGACACCCCAAACGAGGTCAAGCAACTTCAGGGAAGGCCAGACCATCTACTTCAAGTCACGCAAGGCTACAGGTCAAAACAGGAGGCGGTGTGGGTGCCCCGGGTGGGTATGGGGTCAACACACTGCTTCCTGGTGACCCTATACTGGACGATGGGAGGCAAGAGGCACTGGTGCGTAGCCGCCCTCAAGCTCTGGCTCCTGCTGGCCGTCCTACAGCACGTGCAAGGTAAGTGGCCTGGGGTCGTTGTTGTAGTTAGTCCAGGGATTATGAAATAGTGCTCTTTGTGGTGTAGGGATGATGAGAGGGTGTTGTAGGTCATGTAGGGATGATGAAAAGGTGTAAGGTCTTATACTAACAATAAAAGAGTTTTGCTGGCGGTGTGGAGATCATAAGAAGTTGTTGTAGGTTGTGTGGAGATGGTAAGAGGATATTGCAGATGGCGTACACATGGTGGGGATGGAGGTCGGTTGTTTTAAATAGTGACAGATGGCAAGAGAATGCTTTGGGTGGGATCCTGTTGGTTATAAATGTTTTAGGAAATGTAATAAAGGATGTAGATAGTGTATTTGAATGTGTAGATGCAAGAAACGTTGTGGTGATTCACAGGGATTTCAAACATCATAGATGCTACGATGGATACTGTTGGTGGTATTGTATAGGTGGGTTTGTGGGTATTGGGGATGAAATACGATGTTTATAGATGAGTAGAGAATTTTCTAGGAGACGCAGCTTGTGTTGTGAGGCTGTGCAAGAGGCGTGGATGTGGCATATGACATGATGATATGTAGGTCGTGTGGTGGAGGGAAGCTGTGGACGGTAAGATGATATTGTGTGTGGTAGTCTGTGGTTCACGAAGGGTGAGATGCTATGTAGAATGCCTACTCAGCGTTTTAGCTTGTGGACCAATTTCATAGTTAATGTAAAGAGACTTGCTGATGATGAGTCTGTGTTGTAGCAAAAGGACTGGCGGGTGTGGAAAAAAGAAGCTTTTAGAATGTATTGTAAGTTGACCTAAGATATTCACAAATGGTCGTAGAAAGTATGAGCACATTGTGAAGATTCTTCAACCTATAGAAGGATAAGGAAAATCTTATCCCATGTATTGCAGATCTATATAGTAACTGTGTTACAGAAAGTAGAATAGAAGCTGTATGATGTAAGTAAATATTAAAGTATATCAAAGAATTTTGAAGAATGTACAGACTAGATGGAAATAACTAAGGTTTAGGAAGCACTGTGGCATCTAAGGAGACTGTCAAAGTTGAAAGGGTTATGTAAAGAGGAGCATTACATTCAGAAATGTAGAGGTTGTTTTACAATGCATAATGAGAACTTCAGAAAATAAATTGATATTGCGGAATATATAACTGTGTTTCTCGAAGGATGAAGTTCCAGTTAGCGAACTTATTTACACATCTAGAATATGGATAGAGTCGTAGATGGGAAGCATGTCCTGAGGGAAGTGTTTCACACATCTCATCTATCCTGTGGGAAGCTGAAGAAAAACTTTGGTTAATCATGATTCGACATTCTAAGTCAGACAATAAAAGATATACCGTACTTTTTTCACTTCTGTTAAAGATAATAATTCTTAACTCATAGCATATCTCGTAGAAACTGTTACTATTATTTTCTCTTCTTTATAATCTACTTATGTTGGTGGGTGCCAGGAGTGTTTACTTATACATTCTGTTTGTAGGAAATCTTACCATAATGATACTCTTAGTCTATCATTACATTCAGTTGATTTATTCAGTCCATAAAAACTCGAAGTTCTTTTTTTACACACTGAGTGTATAGATTCTTAGGCATTGACACATTCAACTGTCTCTGCTGACACAATGTATTGACGCACTCGGTCTCTTGACACACCCAGTTTATCCCCCACACTTTCAGCTGTCACACTCAGTCCTTTGAGAGACTCGGCCTTTTGACACCATGCATCTATTTACAGGTTTGCTTCAACTGAGGCACTCATTTTGTTGACACCCGCATTACTGTCACTCGGGTCGGTGACCTACTCCCAGTTTACCTATACTGTGAGCTGGGCGACGGCCCTGCAGGTCCGTACAGGTGGCTCAGTGTAAACTTTGCTTCGTGTAAACTGTGAAGAGCAACAGGCCAGAGTTACCCTGACTTTCATATGACGTCATACAGAAAAATCTTGGTTTTGAATATTGTTTATCTCACCTTCACTGGCTACGCTCGCAATGTTTGTCACTGCAACTTCTACCATTTAGAATAACGTTTCCAGCAAGGGCAAGGAACGTAGGTGAGCTAGCGTTAGCAGGATGTACGTGAAACGTAGGTACGTGAAGGAGGGAGGTGCCCCTCACACAGAGAGGGGCTGAGAACCTGCTCCATCCAGGGGGCCGGGGATCGAACTACGACGTACAGATCCCGCTCGCTGAGTGATGCCCCGTGCAACACGACGGTTCTCATTTGGGAAAAATGATTTCATACCACCTTCGGTATGATTATGCTGAACTCCACAGAGGTCTCGTTTTAGTTAAGTACCAACTCTTTTTAAGATCCTCTGGGGAAGGTGTGGCAGTGATCATACTGTCTTCGAGAATCATGCTTAAGTGCTCGTCACAGTAAAGCTGTCGGAGGGGGTCATGCTCCACACTAACCCGTCACTCGAGCTCAGGAAAGCTATCCAGGGGCGTGGCTCCCAGCCCCTGGCCGGGGTAACTTGATACCTCAGGAATCCAGACCAACTCCTCAGTCTGATTTATGTGACAGAAAATTACCCCCGTCCCACTGACCTATACTTTCACTAAATGACTTGCAACAGTTTCTCTTTGACTCTGTGTGACCTGTAGGGGTCTTTTCGACCCTATCTGTCTGTGTGTCTCACCTTAGTTGATACACAGGAGTGCCTCTCACCCTAATTAAGCTAAAGGAGTCTCCTGATTCTGCTTGACCCATCAAGACGTCATTTGATCCGCAGAGGATCTGTCCCACCCTATTTGGTCTAGTAAGAATTTCTGTCATCTTACTTGACCTAGAGATGTCTCACCCTACCCGATTTGCAAGTTTGTAATTCACCTTCCTCGACCAGTAAGAGCTTTCCTCTGATTACATGACTTACGGAGGTCTCCGTGACCTTAGTTGACCCACAGGAGTCTCAACCATCTTACGTCAACCACAGGAGACTCTCTGACTTTTTGCTTGACCTTTTAAGATTCTCTCTCACCTTACCTAACCTGTGATGATAGCGTCTCTCGGCCCCACTCCACCAGCACACTCTCTCGCACATCCGCAGTTTTCCCTCTCATTTCCTCCGCTCGCGAAGCGTCCAGTTGCTGCCTGGCTGGACCTGCCAGGAAGAATGTGTGGTTTCTCGACACTTACCCTTCTCAAATTCATCGTCCTCCTGAAGTCTTTTGATATCTGTTGATCTTTGCCTTCTTGAACATCCTCCTCTCCTCTCTCCGTCTTCGTCGTCTATCTTACATCTTTCTCTTTCTCTGTTTGTCTTTTCTTGTCTTTTCTCATTCTTCGTCGAAATTACGAACATAGATTTTACACACAAACGCTTTTACACACCATCACACCTGTACAGCTAAACATTCTTCACCTCATTACATCCACAGTTGTTCTCTATCTCTTCCTCTCCATTTTTACCGAGACTTTTGCCCCGTCACTCCCACCCGAGGCGGACCAGGTGTACCCTCAGGCACTATTTTAAGAGAGAGAGAGAGAGAGAGAGAGAGAGAGAGAGAGAGAGGTGAGAGAGATTCTCCGAGAGGCTGGCTATACCAGTGACTCTAGCCTTCACTCAGGTCAAAGGTCAACAGTGTTGCGTCCTATATGCAAAAACTGAGTTAGGTTTACACTGTGTGGTCAGTTGGACACCAGGAGCAGCAGCCAAGTCACTAGTACAATGCAACGCTCACTAGTACCTCACTAGTGCTGGTGCTGTTTATACTGTGTACTGTCACTGTGTCACTATTCAAGGAAAGAAACTAGTAAATAACTAAACTCATTTAGTAATGTGTATCATTCCGTACCATCCCTGGTCAACGGGTCACCATAATCTACAACATACCGGAGGCTGAAAGTTGATTATGAGGTTCTTCTGTATTTCTATTATGGGAAATTACGTACGTCGGGAGCGTTATTTCATTTATTTGCTTCGCATCTGATCGTCATGGTTCAGAGTTCGCTCCGAACGACTCGCGCGGAATTCATCGTCGTATCTCACGACTGGAGACGAAGCCTCTGCTGAGGATCCGGACAACAAGATACTGCTTCGAACAGCAGTGAACCAACGTCATTTGGAAAAATAATATAAGAATCTTGAAAAATGAAGCCTCACAAGCAACGGTGGTGCAGATGGCGAGAACGTGAAACTGAATGTATAAAACAGGGAAATTGAGAGGCGTAGAGGTGTGGGAGTGGAGAGCATCTCGCTCGGGATATACAAAAGCCCTGAATATCCAAACTTTGATCATGGGATGCGGCGCAATAGGCATTCGAGCCAGTTAGAAGCATCAGAGGTTCAAAACTGGGCGTCTGAGGTATCGGGACTCGAAGCTTGCATCGTTAAAGATGGTAATAAACTCGAAACTTAGTTTGAAACACATTGCCACCCCCGAAATTACATGGTTCGCATTAACGACACTTCGAATCTTGATGTTCTAAACTTTCGGCAGTTTAAGAAGGAACTGATGAACATACTGTGCGGGCGGCAGTTCGAACCGAGATGTGAATCACAATAATTCAGGTTTATGGTTTCGATTCGCTGACTCGACCTGATGTGTGAGCCATAATCAGGATTTAATGATTACATTTTCGGTTACTCCTCGTAATCATAAGTTTTGCAGAACATTATTAGGACATCTTGCAGGTATGCAGCTGCAAGGAAGTTGAAGACAAATCGAGGCAATTATACCCAAACGATTGTATGTAAGTGCTTCGCTACAAATGACGCTGCTTCATTTACGGTTCAAGTCGACGAATGAAACAGTGCAGTAGCTCTCCGCAGCCTGCAATAAGAGCCAAGTTCCGTGTGTGTGTGTGTGTGTGTGGACGACGCCACCTCTTCCTCGGGTTCTAATAATGCCCATTTTTACCTCAGATCGCAATCCAGCATTTTCGAGTGGCCTCCATTTTTACCAATTGGCCGCCGTGTTCCACGGTGCAAAGACTCGCTCGACCCTCCGCTATGTAGGAGTTTACGGGAATTACCAGAGGAACTATTGTTGCAAAAATGTCTTGAGCATTTTTTGCGACAGTGGAAGCGAGGAATATGATGACTCCGGAGCAAGATAGAGCGGAGTAAGAGGAGGAGGAGGAAGAAGAGGAGGAGGAAGAAGAAGAGGAGGAGAAGGAGGAGGAAGATAAGGCGGTGTAAGAGGAATATGAATAAGATATGGATGAGTGAGGAGGAGGAGGAGGATGAAGAGGAAGGAGGGGTTGTCGGCTAAGCAACACAGACGACGTCTCTTCATTTCCTCTCCCCCTGCAGGACCTGCTGACGACTGGGGATGCCCCGCTCCTCCGCCCTCCCTCTCCTGCAGGGATTCGACAGCTCAGTAGATTTTTATGTATATTTCCATTCTCTTGTCTCCCGCCTTCCCTTCCCTCTGGTGGTCCGCATCACACCACAACTCCCCGTGGCACTACGCAGACCCCTCCGGCCGAAGACCATCGTCCTACATAACGTGTTCTTGTCGTTAATGATTCAGTTTTCTTTTACGGTTCTTGATCATCATGCAGGCTATGCCACGCCATGCACTGGCTTCGTGATCATGCAGGCTATGTAATGCCATGCACACCTCATCATTCAACCTACGCAGTGCTATACACACACACACACACACACACACACACACCTCATGTAGGCAGCATAATGCCTCTCTGTCATCGTGTGGCGTCTTTCACGTACAGCCGTCATCTCCCAACGCACAGCTTTCATTCCCCCCCCCCCCGTACCACATCTGTAGTCTCCCACGTACAGCCTTCTCCCACGTACCTTCCCGCTCCCGGCACCTAAATCAATGGTCCGAAAACTCGACACATTTTTTTGCAGGGCTTAATGGGCGCGGATTAGCCTGTTCTCCACACAGAAATCATCGCTAAATTAAACCTCCCGGGAACTGCTGTTATAGTAGCGTCTCTTGAGAGAGACTTTTGTGGATACATAAAGAGACTTTGGTGGATATATCTCTCCCTTTTGTCATTTTCCTCTTCTTCCGTGTCGTTCTCGTCTGTCTCAATCTCTCTCGTTATTCGTCTTTGCTTTGTTTCCGTTTATGTAATACGTATCTATTCTTCAGTTGTCTGTTTCCTTCTGTTGGTGGCAATTCCTATCTTGATTTTATATGTATTTCAGTCGTTATATAATCTGTCTTCGTTGCTTCCTTGTTGTTTACTGTTTCGTTCGTCTGTTTGTTATTGTTTGTAAATAGGGCTACGAATAGAGAGAGACAAGTGCATTTTCTCTCAATATCATTCATTTTTCATTGAGACTTTTTTTTCTCTTTGACATTTTCATCTTTCCCTTTATTTCACTTACGATAATCTCCCAGCTTTTGCTAACGTATTTTCCACTGTCTTTTACCTCGTCGTCCACATTTCCGTCGCGGTAAAAAATACACCATTTATTATTCTCTTATGGACATAAAAAATGAACAATTCTCATCCCCCAACATTTAAACATTTTCCCTCTAGCATGAACGTCCGGAGCAGCGTTCGTCAGCCGACGAAAAATTAATACCAGCGGTTCAAATTTGTCAACAAGTGTTCCCCCTGGACAAAAACGGGAACAGTATTATAGGTATTGATAACACAAGTACGGTTCGTCGGCTCCCACCAATATCTGTAAAGGCAGAAATTTTTTAACTCTATATACATATCCAGTCTCTCTCTCTCTCTCTCTCTCTCTCTCTCTCTCTCTTTCGGAGGGTGGGGGAGAGAGAGAGAGAGAGGGGGAATTACGCGATTGTGTCGGTTTATTTTCGACGTGGCCCCTCTCCCAATGATGTTATGAATGCTTCCTGACTTTTCTAACAATTATAACAGGATGGTCATAGGGGAAAAAAAAAATTTTTATGTATTTTTTTCGACGTAGTGTCCAACTTTGGTTCCTGTGGATACGTGTGTGTGTGTGTGTGTGGGGTGGGGGAGGGGGGATGGCACCCCTGGGGGGGAAAAAATGGATCAGTCGGGGGAATTATTTCGATACTTTCGAGAGGCTTGCGCTCATTGGTCGACTTCATTTGAACTAGAGCCAATGGACGCCTGCCACTGGCGTCGTCACTGATGACGTCAGAGGCCCCCCTCCTTGACAGAGTGAGCTGATTTTCTGTCAGCCAATCACGAGACACATAGGGATACCAGCTGTGCAAAATTCCTCAGACGTATCTCTTAATGGGTCACAGCCTCCAGGTGGTCAATATACCAGACACACACACACACACACAGTATCATAATGGTCAATAATATTAACCATTGACCTTTTAAGTACAACAAGACGACCTTTGACCAAGACGCTACGACCCTTGAGAATAACGACCTGGCCTCTCTAGTTTGACCCTCAAGGGTCAAGTCAAAGGCCAGGACACCACATCCAAGGGTGGGGGGGGCCTTCGTGCTCAAGGCTGGTACCTGTTGTTATGGCCATAGAGGAGTTCGTCATACCTGGACCTATCGTCTGGTTGGTGGTTCTCTATCTTCACTATTCGTATTTACAAATTCGAATTCTCGACGTAACTACAGTCGCCATCTGTAATCATGTTTCACTGTGGGGGAAAAAAAAAAAGAGGTAATTAAGGATTAAGGATTTTCATCTCTCTCATTTTTCATTGAGCCATTGGTAAGCTGAGTCATAAGCCTCGACTTAACTTCCTTTCATGAAGGACTAATCAGAAGCCTCGACTCTGAGAAAGAGCCAGTCAGGAGCATCCATCCATTTCTCTCGTATGAGTAGCCAATCATCATGAGCCTTGTTTCATTTATCCCTCGTAAACATTTCAACCAGTCAAGAGTCCCGGTTCATGAACCTCTCGTCAATTTATGGTCAGTTTCCTTTGATTAATTCTTCTCGCCAACGACCGTTCACGGGCTTCCTTCCATAGTCGAGCCATGAAGCACTATTGCACGTCTCGGGCCAACAGAATCATGCTCTGCGGGAACAGAAACGTGGGGCAGGCTACAGTCTGTTGTCTCGACGCATCACGAGGGTTCGAAGAGTTCAGTATGAGGACCTGCTGTTGGCGGGGGGCGTACACATGTTCCTATCCCTTCCATCAGCGCCGTTCGTCCCTATCCTTCTCCTCTCAACCCGCACATCCACGATAATCTCCCAACGATTAATTTTCAGCCAGGGAGTGTTCTCTCAGGCACAGGAGAGTAGATTAATGGATCTCTCATTACTCGCGAGGGGCTCCTCCTGCGTCTGCTTGCGTTTCTGCGGGTCATCATGAGCCGCCGCCCTTCCTCCTCCTCCTCCTCCTACGAAGCTCTCCTGCGTGTGGATGTATTCTACGGGTCTGTGTGTAGTCATGTAGGGATGTAGGTTTGTCAGGCGGGTCCTGAAGACATCCTACGTCACCCACGGGGTGACAGTCCGAATGATGATTTAGCTGGGTTCACAGTAACGTGGCTATTCTTAAATGGACGATTGATTTCTTGTTGTAAGATGTATATTGTGAGAAGAAACATCTGTACAGACGTGTAAACATACACGCTCATGACCCACCAAAATACTCATACAAATAAGGATACATTCAGCAGTACTCATACTCAAATAAACACACACACACACACACTCTCTCTCTCTCTCTCTCTCTCTCTCTATGTAACTCAGCCTCTGATATAGTAATAGAGCTATACCACACAGTACATCAGAAGAATTAGAATGTTCTGCAGGATAACCACTGAACACAGCCTGAGGATAAGGTCCTCAGTTAAGAGGCAAAACTTACAATAAAACTACAAAACCAGTTGTATGCCTGCAGTCCAGACATGACCCCACGTCTGTGCAGTAGTAGGTATACAAAGCAGAACTCTATAACACACTTTTACACAATAACCCTCACAACACAATTTATAGAAGGTACATGCAGTGTAACAACCCCAAAACAGTCTGCTACACAAAGTACAACAAAACATGCTACTCAACCACAGAAAAAAGAATGAACAGTAACAACAGCCTTACAACACAGTCGCAAACCACAGCCACACCTACACAATTTCCAACACGTGCAACCAGCTATAGAACACAAATACAAAGCACACCCCAACAATAAAGTGTTACAACTCAACACAATAAAATCCCGAGACACGTCCTAATAGCTTCTCAACTTACAACACAACCACACCGCTAAAAGCTCTACAGTAATAAACCTACATAACGTCTCAGCTTCTACTACAACTCCACAAGGACTACAGCACTTTTCTACAACTGGCTTTCAACACGCCCGGAATCCCAACGAACAAATGCTACAAATAATCCCCCCCTAAAACACAACACTACGTAGTCACCTCTCGCAACACAGGTCGCCAGAGACCTACAACACTGGCTGGGAGCCGGAGAAATAACCCTTCCTTACAACCAACAACAGGAGGCATAACTGGGCCACGACGACAATCCCTCCCCTCCCTAAGACCGACCCTTGAGTCGACACTCGCCGCCAGATAAAACGCAAACATTGATGGCGCTGGAACATCCAGCGTATCTTTCTCATCTTTTATCCCCCTCTCGTGTTGGGTTTCGGATTGAGCAATATCCCTGATGCGGGGAATTTCAATCTCTCTCTGAAGGACACTTATTAAAATTTGATATCCATACAATATCGGAACCGCCGCCCAGCTGATTCACTCGACTGCTCGAAACAGTTCGTGACGAGGAGGAGCTTCGGAACTCGATGAACGAATGGGTTTTGGACTTCCAGGATTTTACTCTTTCATTTTTTCATTTTCCTTTTGTTTCCTAGGAGACGGCTTCTTTTCTTTTTTTGTATATATATGTATATATATTTTCTGACAGTGGTGTAAATGATGAATGCGACGGGACAAGTCTCTGTTGTTTCGAACCGCTCACAGAAACGCTTCAATTGTTTCGAAACTCAGAGATTTTTGGAACTTGCACTGTGTGTATGGCCTGCAGATTCTCTAGATTTTGATGTCATTTAAGTTCTAGTGAATTAGAATTGATGACAAGAAACACTACTAGACATGCTGCAATACCTCGATTGTTGCTCTATTTGCTCAGCGTCAAAACTGTTTTTGTTAAGGAAGAAGATGAACAACAGTAGAAGCTGCAAAGAAATAAAAGTTAGTTTTAGCTTTTTACACACATGAGACTTTCATCTTTTGTTTATTTGTTAATTAAAAAGTAGATGGAACCTGATGCTCCTCAGGGTACCCTATGCTCCTTAAGGTACCTGATGCTCCTCAGGGTACCTGATGCTCCTTAAGGTACCTGATGCTCCTTAAGGAACCTGATGCTCCTCAGGGTAC